>VXCM01001408.1:0-115424 GCA_014773175.1 Lucifuga dentata | reverse complement strand
TTTTTTTTTTTTTTTTTTTTTTTTTTTTTTTTTTTTTTTTTTTTTTTTTTTTTTTTTTTTTTTTTGATGAGATCTGCTGTTGCTTTAATGTGGCAGACAAGCTCTCCCTACAGGCAATTCTCCCCTGCTGTGGTTTTTAACCACTTTACTGCCACGGACAGCTTTAGGGCTTTGTTAATGGAACAGGAAGAGGTGAATTCCTGTTCATCCACCTCATCTGCTCTCTGCTGAGTGATGACCACGATCGCGTCCGATCTCTGTGAACACCAGGCAGCTTTGTAGGGGTGAATTTCACGCTCTTGCAGAGTGAAACTGCATTGCAGCGATGCGTTTTCTCAACACCATGTTAGACGCTCCCACGCTGTGTTGTGTTCAGCAATGATCAAACATCCTTCTCATTGTGTGATATTAATTTTCTCGTTGTATGATATTAATTTTGCGTTAGGCGATGTAGATATTGATCTGGTACCTTATGAAAAAGCCCAAAGCCAGGTTCTTGTTGATACAATAGCACTTCAGCTATTCTACAGCAACAAGTGAAATGACCTATAAATACACAAAATACATGAGTTTGAACAAAGGGAGGATTAATTGTAAAATTCCCTACCGGTGGGAAAAGCATCAATAACTTCAAATCTAGTCATCTTGAATTTGATTTAAACCTGTTTAGCCATTGCAACTTTGGAAATTCAAGTTCAAGGTGAATTCCTGTGAAAATTAATTATTTTTCTTTTAATTTAGATCTTTTTAAGAGCTAATGACTTAACCAGGGCTACAATTTTTGTGCTCATGTCAATCTTTCCATATCTGCCAAGCCTGTAAACAACAAATCTCACCTCATAGATGGCAGCTGCTTTAAGGTGTTTGTTGTTTTTGTGTGAAGGATGACAATCAAGTGTGGACGATTTTTCTAGAAGCAAGTGTCATTTTATTGATTCTGAAGAAATCTGCCTCATTTGGACTTGTTGCAAGAGTCTGGCGCTCAATGTCAGAAAATTCCTGAAAAAAAGAGTTCATTTCTGCTGAAGTATTCTCACTGCACTGGTGTATTCTTTTCACTTGGTTAACAAAGGAAAACCATGAGGACTCCATAACAGGTGAAATGACGGGAAATTCAGTGCATCTACCTTTGAAAAACAGACTGAATAACTTGTCAAGAGCAAGTACCTTGAAGTGTAATAATCTAATGATTTTTTTTTTTTATTCAAAAAAGNAACTTGTCAAGAGCAAGTACCTTGAAGTGTAATAATCTAATGATTTTTTTTTTTTATTCAAAAAAGATTTTAAAAAGTAGTATTTGACTATATTAAATAAGATTTCTTTCACAGATCTCTGGTTTGTAGTGCAGTGTAGAGTTTAATGTCATCCTGATGTCACTATAGGTGGACTTGGGGAACAATTCAGCATGCAGTTACACGAGCATTAAGGGTAGATGCCATGTTCTGACACCACTTGGAACATATTTAGTAAGGGGTTGCGTGGAAGGCTTAAATGAGCTAAAGACACTAGAGCGAATCTGATCTGCAGGAAACGGTTGATAATGACTCGAGGTTCATTAGAAAACATTTACAGGTATGAGGCTGCTACAGGGCCAGAGAGCCTGAGGTGTTTCAGTAACCAAACAGAATTATGAGTATCTGTATGTCGATTGATTATCTCTCTAGTTTATGTTTCGCATGACAATAAAAAAAGGAGTCAGTTGAGGTGGTTCAGGCACCTAATAAGGACGCCCCCTGGTCGACTTCCTAGGGAAGTCTTCCAGGCACGTCCAACTGGGAAGAGGCCCCAGGGAAGACCCAGGACACGCTAGAGGGATTACATCTCCCGGCTGGCCTGGGAACGCCTCGGAGTCCCCCAGAAGGAGTTAGAGGGCCTGGCCGAGGACAGGGAAGTGTGGGCCGGTCTGCTTAGGCTGCTGCCACCGCGACCCGGACCCGGATGGGCGGAGGATAATAGATGGATGGATGACAATAGCCAGTAACCCTCCTGTGCTCAGCCCACTGTAGCTGATAGGAGTTCATTCATACAGAACAACAGCAAACTGATTTAATTAGCTCGACCCGTGGTCAGGGTGTAATTGTACTTTTGCAGAAGGTGCAAACAATCACATCAGACACACACACATATACATACATACATACGCAAATACCCACAGCAATCCACAGACACAGGATGGCGCACTTAATATTAACCTGTGATTGAAAACAATGTGCAGTCGGAAGAGGTAGTACAAAAACGTGGATTTGTGTGTGTGTGTGTGTGTGTGTGTGTGTGTGTGTGTGTGTGTAGAGGTTGGTAATTGGTTTCTCTCCTGGTTCTGAGTCAAAGCACTTAAAGGATGGAGGGATGAAGAAGACGATGGGAAGTGAAGGATCACAGTGGCGAAGAGTGATACAAGGACATTGGATATTGGAAAAACTCTCGGTTTGGCTGTTGTGTGTGTGCTGTGGGAGATGTGTGTGTGTTAAAGAGTAAGACAGACAGAATCGATGGTTTTCTGTTTTGCTCTGCAGGATTCAGGTGCCCGTTACTGTTTGAAAGCTTTTTCTTTGAGTAAAAAGCCAAGACCAAAAAGCATGATGGTGTGTGTGTGTGTGTGTGTGTGTGTGTGCGTGCGTGTGCGTGTGTGTGCGTGTGTGCGTGTGAGAGATCTGAATCATAATGTACTGTACTGAACCAACAGAACATTGGTACTTTAACAGATGATCCACATTCAGCACCTACTTGGCTTCAAGCTCACACAGCCTGTAATCATTTATTAAAAACTGATTTTACATCTCCGCTTGATATTTAAGTTCTCTCATTTTTCCCACCAATTATTTTAAAATGCAGAATGTGTTGTGCTTGTAAAACCATTGTTGGCAAACAAGGCAGCCTTAATATCTGTGTACTCATCACTGAAGATAATGTAATCAAGATTTACACAGCAGGGGAAGTGCATGCTCCCTGGGCTTTATTTTCTGATTCTCTTACCAAAATCATTAATCGCTCTATTGGTTTTTACTTCCAAAGGGAAGGCAACAGGTGAACGAAGAGGCTGTTATCTGTGTTTGTTCAGTTTGGGTAGCTCACAGGCAGGCCTGTGTTAAGTGTTCGATGTGGTTCAGTAAGGTCAGCACCAAATCACAGGCCTGTTACGATATCATCCTGTTGGTCCAAAACTGAGCTGTAGGCCACAAAAGTGACAGAAAATAAATCCATCTGAGGAAACACGCACAAAAATGCAGGATTCTTCACATTTAGAGATAGGCAAAATGAGATAGTGCTTTTGTTCACGTGTGATAGGATGGAGGTGGATTGGTACCAGACTGTCTTGGTAAAGAGCAAGCTAAGCCTGAATTAACCTGTCAGTCTATGTTCCAACCCTCAGCAATGGTCACTGAGTCATGGCCAAAAGAATGAGATCGTGGACAAGCAGCCAAAATTAGTTTCCTCTGTGTCGGGACTCAGTCTGGCGATCAGGATGGAGTTCGGAGTAGAACTGATGCTCCTTCATGTTGAATGCAGCTAAGATTGTGCAGGCATCTAATCCAGATGCCTTCTGGACGCCTCTCTGTGGAGGGATTCCGGGCACATCCAACAGGGAGGAGACCACGGAGCAGACCCAGAATACGCTGGAGGGATTATAGATCCCATCTGGCCTGGGAATTTCTTGGGATCCCACAGAAAGAGTTAAAGGATTTGGCTCGGAAGATGTCATCTGGGCTACTTTGCTAAGCACACGCTGCCTCCATGACCCTGATGGGATAAGCAGTATCAAATGGATAGAAAGAAAATGAAATAGTGCAATAGTTGTGTTTATGTATGTCCCTCATTAGGCTTAATTTGGCTCTGAAGACACAGCCACAAAGTGTAAACAGAAACTTGCAGGATGTAGATCAATTTGTTCTCTGACCCCCTCAGTTCCAGCAGCAACTACAACCTCTGGACTAATGAGTTGCCATACCAAGGAAGAATAAACCATTAACTCACTCGCTCACGCAGAGACAAAAGACCAGCAGAGACTTTTTCAACGGCACATTTGTATTCACAGTTGTGTTGTTCATTCAGAGTTGAAATTTTAATGAAACGGTGTGAGTGATGGTGTTTTATCGAGGCAGATGTGACCTTTTTGTCCCTCTTGTTTTCTGTGTCTGCAGATCATGTGGTGTGTGAAGAAGAGTTTAAGTATGCTATGCTGGCTTTAAACTGTGTGTGCCCCGGTACCTCTACACTCATCACTCTGTTGATCCACTCCTCCAGAGGACAGTGAGTTCACTCTCTCATTCTTTCTGTTTGAGTCCACAGAGTAGCCTTCAAATTTGGTAGTCAGATGTACAATAGGTTAAGCTGCTAGCTGCTAGCAGGACAGAGGGGAGCTGCATCCCGTCGTCTCACTGTTATTCATGTTTTTTCAGAAGCGCGCCACATGAGGCCTTCAAGCAACGTGCAGGAGCCTTTCAGGCCCTCAACAGGTAAGCAGCCTTTTATCTGTATCCATCCTCAGGGGTTTAGGCAGCACATTTGTTCTCAATGTTCACACAAATCCCAAACAAACTTCAACAGGGTTTAAAGGGCATACTGGTAGCTTTGTGTGAGCTCAATATATACAATCTGCATACACACATTACATTACTGACAATCATTTCCCAAAATATACCTACTGGAGCAGTAAATTTTAGAATTGTTTTTCCTACCTTCCAGACTGCTATTGGTTGTCAGTTCATTCCACTATGCTTTTAAAATCCATTTGTAGAGATTTGAAACATGCTTGACATAAGTAATCCATCACAGAAAACACAATGTCTATTAATTTTTTTTTTTTTTTTTTTTTCTTTGTTGAAGTAACTTTATTTAACCGGTCTGATACAAAGCTACATGGAAGTAAGTAAAAAGATTGGCAGTGACTTCTTGTGTATGCAGATTATGTTTATTAGGCTCAAACATGCAAGATTGTGGTATGTTCATTTAAAGACACATTTTACGATCAAACGGGTATCATCACCAAAACACACGCGCACACACACACACACACACACACAAAGATTGTTGCTGTCACTCCTAAATTGACAGGTCTTTTCATATACTGAGGGGGAAAAAAAGACAATAATAAACAGATCATTTATTATTTGTATTTTTTTTTATTGCTATAACCTTTTATTTTAATCATGATCAGTTGAGAAACATAAAAATACTAAGTGCACATCTATACATCAGACTATTATATAACACATGAAAATCCCTGTAAGTTATGTTAAAATATTACTGATTTGGCTTTTAAGTCATCCCTGCCTTGGTGTTCAATAAGGATCCAGCTATAACTGGTCATGAGTTTGTCATTTATTGACTGGGCCGCTGATACATGCCCATTCTCCTCTGCTTGTCTTTATCCATGAAGTATTATGATGATAAGCCATCCTTTTTTCTGCTCCTTTAAACTGCAAATTTGCTATAACACTTGTTTATATAATGCAGTCTTTGTCACAGGCCACCCACATTCACACTGCCCCCACATCCGTACTTCCTGTTATCACCTCTTAGCCTCCACATCTCAAGCCATATCCCCCTGAGAAAAGTGCTGTCTACTTAACTGTGTGATTGTGTACATCTGGGACCTATTGTACATACTGTCTTTGCCTCCATCTGTGTGCTGATTGAAGTATTGATTAACGGTCCTGACAGAGATGTAACATGGTGTCCGTGTAGCCTTGAGAGGAAAATTCTCTGCTATTACCCTGATGCTGTGCTAGATGCTTTGCACTATGCATTTAAAAAGTCAACTTTTTCCCATATGGTTAATCAGTCTCATTTTTTTTGTCTCAGAGAGGGTGGTGCATGCTCAGCGGACCAATGGCACAGAACCTACCGGCGCTGCTCAGCCAATGAGGTGCATCACATCCGTCTGGAGGAAAGTAAATTCTTTGGGGAATACCAGGGGAAAAGCTTCACATTTGCTTCCTTTCATGCTCACAAAAAGTAAGTGATACAGTAAGAAAGTCAAGAAATGAGAACACAAACATACACACTTGCTGGTTCAACAGGTGATCTGGTCCCTGTGGCTGCAGGTATGGAGTGTGTTTAATTGGAGTGCGCAGACTGGACACCACCAATATCCTGCTGAACCCTGGTCCCTGTCACATCATGGGAGCCTCAGATATGTGCTTTTACATCAATATCTCCAAAGAGGAGAACTCAGCATTTGTCAGGGGCCAGAGGGAACCATCCTGGGGCGGCACAGGAGGAAATGCCAGGGGAGTGTCCCAAACCATCTATCACGGACTCACCCGACTTCCAGTCCACAGTATCATCGCCAGCATGGGTGAGTCATGATCAAAGACTGTGTAACATTTACACACTGACCTTCCGTTTTCAGTTTCTGAACTGGTCAGACATGGAATCTTCTTGTTAACCTGCCTTTGAAAGAATTGGAGTCAAAGCTTTCAGAATTCCTGCAGCTCTCACATTTAAAGCCTATCTGGGCAATTAAAAAATATCCAGCATTGCAATGGAGTTAACATTTATCTGATTTTAAGTCAGGCTTGATAAGAGCAACTGCCAAACGAACTGAAATGTCAAATGTTCATTTTTGTGGATTGAATTTCAAAGAGTAAAAACACACCACCTGGTGGACAACACAGAAACTGCATATCTCTCGGGTTTTAATTGCTCTCAACGCGTTTTCAGAGAAATGTGCTAATATCACACACATACACAACACTTACTCTTGATAATCAGTGTGGTTGTGTGTATTCTTTGTAGGTACGGTGGCCATCGACCTGCAGGATTCTAGTGACAGTAGCCCTGAAGGCCAGGACCCAGGCAGTGCAGAGCTGGGCAGCGGAAGAGGAAGCAGAAGCAGCTCCAGGACAGAGATAGGGGGTGCCAAGACGTTGTCCCTGCCTGTCATGGGAGATTCAGCAGAAGAGAGGCGACACAGCATAGCCCCCGTCCTGGAGCTGGTGGATGGGGTCAACAACACTACCTTTGACCTGCTTGGAGACCAATCAGAGGATGAGGCAGGAGAAGAGGGCAAAGAGGACAGTGACAGAGACGAGAGCGCCTACTGGTGGGGTCGCCACTGCGAGTAAGTACTGAAGATTCTGTTAATGGGCATGCTGCAATGTAAACATGTTCAGAAATTTAAAAAAAAAAATAATGAGGTGTTAAATTAAAAGAAGGCAAAGTTAGTCTGAGTGTAATCACCTCTGTCCTGTGATGAAATACAGTGGGGTCCAAAAGTCTGAGACTGCATCGAAAATCTGTGATGTTTTCCATGTAAATCTGGAAATAATCAGAAAGCCTGACATCACAAGAGGCTCTCTGGAACATTGTTCCATTGTCAAATCATGCTGGGATAACTTGGGTCATCAGGTTTGTGCAAAATCATCATTTTGCACAAACTTATGGAGTCTATGCCAGTTCAAGTGCGTGCTGTCAAAGCAAAAGGGGGGGGCATGCCAAATACAAAGATATTCTGACATTCTTGTACATTCTCAAAGATTTAACTTTTCACTCAAATTGTTAAGATGATATTATCATTTGCAATGTAAAATATTGTATTAAATTCAAAAGAAATGCAAAATAGAAGCAATTTCACAGTGGTCTCAGACACTGTATTTCTGTCCTGATACCAGCAGTCTCTTCCAGGATGAGAGAGCCAGCATCTATAGGACAAATGGGGTCACTGAATGGTTTATTGAGATGTCAACCCAATTGAACACTAACAGACCAAAGCGTTAGACAGCACCCTCCAACACCATCATCAAAACACCAAATGATGGATTATCTTTTCGAAGAATTGTGTTCTTGCCTCCGGTAGATTTGCAGACTTCTACAATCTATGCCAAGGCACATGGAAGCTGTTCTGGTGACCCAGCACCACTTTATCTTGGTTTTTCCTTGAATTTGTCACCCGTCTCTTTCTGCATGTGTCTCCAGGTGGGTGAAGGGATACCCACTAAACTCTCCATACATTGGGAGCTCACCTGCGCTGTGCCATCTGCTACAAGAAAAGATGCCTTTCTGCTGCTTACGCATGGACAAGGTACAGAAGAGTCGCTGCCCACTCATTTTGCAAGTGCATGTTGCACATCCTTCACAACTGCTGTTTTTCTCTTAGGCCTGTCACCATATCCCCTTTGAGGACGCCCGATCGTATGGCTTTAAGAACAAACTGATCATTGTTTCAGCAGAGAGTGCAGGGAATGGCTTGTACAACTTCATTGTGCCTCTGCGGGCCTACTATCGACCCAGGAAGGAGCTCAACCCCATTGTGCTGCTGCTGGAGAGCATGTGAGGATAACACCTATGCTGTCTGCTACACTAGTAAACACTGCAAACTGAAGTAGGTTACATGTTAGCATTGTCCAAAGTTGTTGCTGAGAGCGTGACAGCTGAGGGTAAAATGGGTTTTTCTTAAAATAGCCATGGTAGAGAAAAGCAGAGCTATTAAAGGTTGCTCTAAATATGTGAAACACCGAATGCTTTAAGGACAATGCACTCCATTTACATTACAATCTCGTGTCATATTTTGTGACTGGTACAAAAACTCAGCCAGCCAAATGAGAGCAGAATCCAATAAAAAGACAATAAAATGCTGAGTCACTGCAGTAGTGCTGTTATTTTCAGGTTGCTCCACAGGCAGTTAGGCAGTGGTGTATTTCTCTGTGGGGGATTTTGGCTCTTTGGTTATAAATCTCTGCTGTTGGGATTTTTTAAAGTGTATTTGTGTTTTGATTGGTTTAGACCTGAGGCAGATTTCCTGGAGGCAATCTGTTGGTTCCCCATGGTGTTCTACACAGTGGGCTCCATCGACAAGTGAGATTTTTTTTTCTCTTCTGTTTCTCTTCTTTTACCATATTCTTAATCTTTATTGATGTTTGTGCTTCCCACTTCTTTAATGCTCTTTGATTTATTGTCATAATTTTATACTTCCTCCTTAGTCTGGACAGTCTGCTGCGGTGTGGCGTGACTTTCGCGGACACCATGGTGGTGGTTGACAAAGAGAGCTCCATGATTGCAGAGGAGGACTACATGGCTGACGCAAAGACCATCGTCAACGTTCAGACCCTCTTCAGGTCTGCTTCGTCCTCACTAGTGCTGCAGTCTCACCTAAAATCTTAAAGCCAGTATTTTAAAGGACCATACTGGTGATTTTGCATGTTTGAGCCCAATAAATACAAGCTGTGTTATATTACTGCCAACCATTTTCCAAAGTATACTGGAGTGGTAAATATTAGAATTGTTTTTCCTGCCTTCTGCCATTGGTTTCAGTTCATTCCAGTATGCTGTTAAAATAAACTTGTAGAGACTTGAAATGTTGGTTAAGATAAGTAATCCATCACAGCAAACATTGTCTATGAATTTTTTTGTTGAAGTTACTTAATGTTGGTTGCAAAATCACCAGTATGGTCCTTTATAAAGTTTCTGTGTTCAACCTCCTCCCAGGCTGTTTCCAGCTCTTGGTATCATCACGGAGCTCACCCATCCAGCCAATATGCGCTTCATGCAGTTCAAAGTCAAAGACCACTACTCTCTGGCTCTGTCCAGGCTGGAAAAGGTAAGAGCTTCATACTAAACCCTCAATTTTTCTCTCCTGCTTTTCTGTCAGTGGCCTCAGTCAGATACTTTAAAGGCCATGCTGCATGATGAAATCCTTTCTTTTTTAGTATTTTCAGTGGCTTTAGAGCTGCATTCACTCAGCGAACTGCTGCAGATGCTGCCATGTTTTACTAAAGGATCCAGAATCCTTATGTCTTTGTTACTGTGAAGTTTCTCAGTGAACTTTTCTCACGATTATAACCTCATGGTTTTTGTCGTTCTCACCCTTTTGCTTACATGCTTTTGGGAACCAGCCAATGAATCAATCAGTTATTGTTTGTTTACAATTCAGAGGTTGAGACACTAAAATAAATTTCTGTCTGGGCTTAATATTATTATGGGATGGCTTTTTGTCAAGAGAGTCATGGGTTTATTTCCCGGAGTTTTTGTCTTGCAAAGACGTGCCAGACAGACAGACTGGGAACTCTAGACTGCCCTTGAGAATCAATTTAGTTTGAGCTTCCAGTTCTTTAGCCTGTGATAGACTGGCAATCTGTCCATAGTGTTACATAGCCTTCTGCCCAGTGCATGCTGGGAAATGCACCTCACTGCCACCACCTGACTCTGAATAAGGTTTCAAAAAAAAGTGTTTTGTGTGTGTGTGTGTGTGTGGTTTTCAGAAGGAGAGAGAAAAAGGGTCCAATCTGGTGTTCATGTTCCGCCTGCCCTTTGCTGCAGGGAAGGTGTTCAGTGTCAGCATGCTGGACACACTCCTCTACCAGGTAACACAAAAACACACTCTCTGGACAACAACAGTCCTGTTCCTTGGCTAAATCAGATCTGGTATTTTTCTGTGTTGTGTTCTCCTTCCAGTCATTTGTGAAAGACTACATGATCTCCATCACCAGACTGCTGCTGGGTCTTGACTCCATGCCTGGCTCAGGCTTCCTCTGTGCTGTAAGTAACCCAAACAGCTCACATCCAGACAATGAAATCTCAACATACATCAGAACTTTTATTGTTTGATGGTTGTGTTGTTTGCTTTCCTAGATGAGAATCACAGAGGATGACCTCTGGATCCGTACATATGGCAGACTTTATCAAAAACTGTGCTCCTCTACTGGAGACATTCCAATAGGCATCTACCGGACAGAGGCCCACAAGCTTCCAGTCTCTGAGGTCAGTTATCCCTGGATTGGTTGGAACAGTTGAGCAAATTTGTCCTTAGGATGGCACCAGGGAAAATGCAACAGAGCCATTCAAATAAAAAGGGTTTATCTTCTTGGAAGCAGGAATGTACTCAACAGGTTTCCTGGAGGTTTGTTTAATAGATTAAAGGATATTTTGTGTACAAAACTGACATTTTAGCCTGATGGTGGTGCAAAGGAAAGCATATAGAGTGTCTAAAATGGAAAAGGTTCATCCTCCGGAGAGCATAAATCTGCTTAGTAAAGTGCTCAGTAAATTTGATGTTTGTATTTCTTGTGTACAAATGGATTTTTGGCCTGAAGTTGGCAATAAGGAAATATCAGGAGGTCAGTAAAAGGTTATTTTTCATCGCCTGGTGATCAAAAAATACATACAAAGGGAAGGGAAGGGGAATGATGTCTATAAACCATAAACATCCAAACCAAATCGCATGTTAGTCTGGTCATTACATATGTTGCCAAAGTGAACTCAAGACTCTTTCTCGAAATGTTCTTGTCTGAATTAACTCTCATTCTCTCGCTCTAACTCAGCTGTCACAATTACTCTCATCAACTATGATTATACCCAAGATTTCATCTGCTCTCTCTCTCTAGTGCCCTATTTTTCTCATTGCAAACAGGAACACTCAGTGTCAGAGTTTACTTTTCTTTTCTCTTCTTTGAAAAGTGTAAAAACCACATTAAAACCATCTCACACACTGAAGGCCTGTGTTCCCACTGCACTTTTCTTTTGCTCAGTGACCTATAACTGATAGGAGTTTGAACAATGACCTGCATGCATATGGTCAGTGAAGCAGCTGGGATGGGTAACTGCTGGGTTTGTCACCCATGGCCATTTCATTTATTTCAGTATGCCACCTCACCACCTTTTAAAGCTTTTCATGGTTTGTCGCTGCAGCCAAGTTTGACTTTGACCCCAAGCGGCTATTTTTCCTATGATTGCTCTGCTTGTAATTCTAACCAGCTGAATTATATTATTTGCTCAATAAGTTTGTTTGAGGCATCTAACAAATTCTACTTAATTATGCAAGCAGTTTCCATTTGCCAGCAAATATATGTAGACTTATGCAGACAGTTATACTCATCACATAACAAAAATAAAACTGTACTGTAGGCCTATGCCAGAGGCAGATATATTAATGGTGCAATGACAACAATTTTACTAATATGGATTTGATGTAAAATTTTAAAAGAAAAACTATTGGTGACATGGGAGAATCTTAGAGTATTCATTATATGCAAAAATATATCTTGTGGCTCATTTATTTCTATACTGATAAGACATTTTTTTTCTTCATTTTGTTAAATAAGAGACAATATTATTGAAGAATCATTTTAATAAAGTCGCCATGATAACTGTTTGATTACACTGCATACGGAAATGAAAGATTGTGGTTGTATGTGTGTGTATGTGTGTGTGTATGTGTGTGTGTGTGTGTGTGTGTGTGTGTGTGTGTATCTATCTCAGTCCCAGGTATCTATCACAGTGGAAGACTACGAGGACACCAGAGAACCCAGAGAGCCACTATTGTCCAGGACCGGTGTCCACCGTAACTCCACTTCCTCCGAGCCCATCTCCTCCTCCTCATCTTCACACTGCATGGACCACCCGCTGCTCAGGAGGAAGAGCATGCAGTGGGCACGGCGACTCAGCAGGAAGAGCTGTCGGGGTTCCAGTGGGGCCAAGGGGGGCCCGGGCAGTGCAGCAGAGAGAATCAGCCAGCAGAGACTGACCTTGTTCAGGCGGTCAGAGAGACAAGAGCTCAACTCCTTGGTGCGAACCCGAATGAAGCACTTAGGTCTCTCCTCCACCGGCTTCAGTAAGTCAGTAAATGGATCTTAAAAAAGTGTTTTCTGTTGTTTCTTTTCTCTCTATGAATTCCATTTTTATCTGATTTCCTGTCTTGTGACTCTTTGTTACATAGCTTCTATCCTGTGTCTACGGATGTAGCACAGTCTACTGTATTTCCTGTGTCTATTATATTTACTCACCTCCTTTTGTCCTGTGTCAGATGGGATGACAGACCAAGGAAACAGGCTCTCTTACATCCTTATCAACCCCTCTCCAGACACCCGACTGGAGCTGCATGATGTGGTGTGAGTGAATAGCTCCAAAAGAATTTAAAAAACACCATCAAACATGCACAACATGACAATAAAAGTATTACAGGATGCTTTTTTTGCCACCCTGTCTGTGCTCCATATGCAGGTACCTGATCAGACCAGACCCCCTCTCTGTAGTGCCCAATCAAGGGAGCAGCAGGAAGTGCAGCACTGGGCGTTCAGAGACCCAGAGATTCGAAACACAGGACAGCACCCATCTGTGAAAGGAAAGTGGACATAGACTAACAACAGTACCAGACAGAGAAGAGACAACAACAAGACACTTTAAGGAATCAGGAAGTGGGGAGATGGATGGGGAGGTGGGGAGATGGGTCAGGCGGCAGGGATCCTCTACGTGCCCTTCATATTTTCTTCAACATTCAGTCAGTCTTGATGAACTCAGAGGTGCCAGACCTGCATGGACCTTTTCTATAACGATGAGGAATGTTTTATTTATGCACCTTCTTATTTTCAAAAAGGAGAGCTGGGGACACAGAAGTGCATTTAATGAATATGTATTTATATCTGTTTATGTGCATGTTATGTACTGCATCATGTATGTGCAGTGTGTATGTATGTATGTATGTATGTGTGTATGTAGATATGAATGTATGTATTGTGTGTATGTGCAAATGTGTGAATGAATGTGTATGTTTGCTTATGGATCAAAAGCAAGACACTGCCAATTTTATGTGGACAGCCAAAGGAAGCTGCTGCCAAATGAAAGCCGAGGGATGTATTTTTGTCTTTCTCAGTATTGTAGTGTGTTTTGCCACACTTAATGTTGTTTGACCTATTTGAAGCTGACATAAAAATGCACACATACACGCACAAGCACACACACACACACACACATGCACATACGCACACACGCACTGTGAGGTTTTGGAGTCTCATGAAACTTCTTGCCTGCAGCTTACACCCTTAAACACTCGTTCATTTTACGCTCACCAGCAGCGGAGGAATCCAAAGAGCATCAGTCTCAGTTATCCACTAAATCAGACAGTGAGCATGCAGGGCATTCGGTCACTTTCCATCTATATCATTGTCTTCAGTTATATGACTACTGTTATAGCAAACCTTTCCCTGCTTTTTGCCTTTTCCCTCAAAATCCTATTCTCCCAGCTTCTGTCAGTCAGCCTGGGTCGTTTGCTAACATGCATGTTAGAGATACAGGGCAAGGACAAAATAACAGGAACATTTCATATAAGGCCATCCAGTACAGCCATGCAATAAATACTAATTTGTGAAGCTTATAATGTGTCAGAGTGCTATTGGTTCAACTCTATGCTCAGTTATAAAGCCAAATTATAAGCTTTACAAGTATATAGTGCATGTATTTATTGCACGCTGCAATATTCACTATATGATTTGTTTAGTTATTTATGGTTAGAATTACAAGCAGAATTTTCACTTAGAAAACAAGTGAAAAATCTGTCTGTATTGTAGATAATTGGCAGTTATCTCCCAAAACAAGTGTAGGACATAATTGTTTATCAACCTATTCTGCCTTATTTCATAATTTTTTTTTTCAGTTCTTTAAAGAAAAGTTAAATTTTAATGCATTACACTGCAGTGAATAACTTATTATGATGGACTTTTTTTTTCTTTTTTTTTTTTTTTNTTTTTTTTTTTTTTTGCTATTTTTGTTTACCAAGGATTTGCAGGCCTCTGTGAATCTTTTGTCTGGAATTCTGAATGTGCCGTTTCGCATAGAAACAGTGCAGCCATGTGGTGGGAATGCTAAGCAGCATCCCTGCAAAAACTGCTGTATCTTCAGTGCCATTTCAACAGATGAAGATATGTACATATTAAAGTCAGTCAATGTAAGCTTGGCATTGCTCTATGGTTATTTTGGTGTCAATTTGCGCAGCTGTTAGGAGAATCTCTCTCTCTCTCTCTCTCTCTCTCTCTCTCTCTCTCTCTCATGGATTCACAAATTATATTCATAGGTTTAGATGTAGATGAACGCTGAGTCACCACACCAGGCATAGTTTGTGTTGCTTTCCTCTGAGGTTTGAAACCAAAGGCCTTTCTTCTTCTTTAATGCCATGTTTACACAGCAACATCATTCATCATTCACATTGTATTTGCTGTCATCATAGGTGTGTATTTTACTTGAATGCTGCATTTGTTCATTTAGTAAAAAAAAAAACAAAAACCTGTAGTTTCTCTGCAGCTCAGCATTTCCTCTAGAGCAGAACACACTGTACAGACTGAGATAGATAGGGAGGGTGGGGTCTGAGTAAAATATAAACATTCAGCTGAATGTAAGAGTTCAGGCAGAGAAAAATGGTGGTTCAAACAGGCAGCGTATTTATCACAGGAGCTAACCAAGGCCTGGGCCTGGAGATGGTTAAACAAATGGTGGAGGCCCCCGAGGTAGTGCAAAAGCTGTTTGCCTGTTGCAGGGATCCAGATGGACCCAAAGCCGAGGTAAGATGTATAAGCTCCTCTGTGGCCCACTGAGCCCTTCCAAAAATATCTGTGTATCATCTTCCTGAATAATGAACCTATTTTTTTCTCTGTATTACAGGCTTTGCAAAAATTGGCGAAAAAGCATCCCAGCACTATCACCATCATCCGTCTGGGTATGAGTGCTCTGTCGCTTTCCCATTAAACCTTTCCAGTCTTTATATCCCTTTACCATGTCCAGACGTCCAGAATTACGATGTTGATTTGAGTATCTGATATTGATCACTGGTGTGTCAATTTTTGTATGTCAGACGTTGCTGACCTTTGCAGCATTAAACAGAGTGCCCAGCAGGTGGGCTCTCTGGTGTGAAATGGGGGTCTCAACTTGCTGGTTAACAATGCAGGAATCCTGATCCACAGCGACATGCTGACCACCACTCAAGAGCACATGCAGACCATTTTCAATGAGCATCACTCAAGTAAGGAAAGAGGAAATGCCATTTTTGAACAAAAGCAGGAAGTGGTGACATTCCATTCTTTTTATTGGAAGTGATGTGATTACTTTCCAGTTTGCAAGATCTGTTTCTCTTGTGATGGATTTTATCATCACCACTAACTCTCTTCCTCTCCCTGGGACCATCATTAGGAGTTCCTGCCTCACCTTCAAGCAGCAGCAAAGGCTAGTGGAATACCAGGAATGTCCTGCAGCAAAGCAGCTGTCATCAACATTACGTCACTTCTGGGTTCAATGGAAATGGTCAAACCCTCATATCCCATCTTCAGTGCTATCCCCTACCACATCAGCAAGGTAAATAGCAACACCATCAGCTGCTAATGTGTTGTGCAAACAACCTAAAGGCCTCAGCTTCCATCTAGTCTGGAAAGCTGTTCAACCATCACCTCCATTGTTCTGTCAAAGTTTGCAATGTCAACACCTCTTCTTTTTTTCCTGTCCCCTCCTTTTCCTCCCTGTCTTCTCTGCTCACACCAGGCTAGTCTGAACATGCTGACATTAGGTGCTTCAGAGGAGTTTGGGAATGATGAGATCCTGTTTGCAGTCCTGCACTCTGGCTGGGTGCACACTGATATGGGTGGAGAGGAGGTGAGTCAGTCAGCTGAGTTGGTTGAAACAATATCCAGCAACCAAAATCAGACTCAACCACAATTTTCTTTATTAACAGATATAGATACAGTATTAGTAGTTAGTGTTGAATCAATATAAGCCACAAAAAAAAAAAAAAAAAAAAAACTGAGGAAAGAATGCAATTCTCAGAATCAGACATTCTGGCAAGATTTGGATACTCAATTCAGATTTATTCTTTAGACAGGCTTTTTTTGTTACCAGGGTTATCTGGGCTTCTGAGCCAGAATGTGTCAGTTTATTAAACTAAAGTACAGTAATTCTCAGTATAAGTGGTGCTGAAGTATTCTCCCTCTAGCCATGTCACCCCTCCACACACCCTGTTAGTGGGTGAGGTTCCAGATCCAGTTTGCCAATATCCAACACCAGTCTGACATGTCTGTTATCACAGCTGTCTCATATGTTGAAAACTACACCAGAGATGTAATATCTGACAGATTACCAGGTTAGCTAGATAACTGTAAAACTGAAATCTTTTGAAATATTGTTCATGATTAGCTGACAACATGACAACAGACTGAATTATACTCCTAAACCTAACATTCAAAGTTTTGTTTTACATATTAAAATCAGATTCACCAGGATATAACTTGATCAGTGGTCTGACTAATTTGTTGATGAAATGCTCTGTATTGATGCTCATGCAGAAAACAATTTTAAAATGAAAAGGCCACTTTTATTAGCGTCATCATGTACTGTGTGGTGTCATCACACAGTTCCAGTGGCTCAGATGGGGTTTCTGCATAAAAATACATTTTTCTCATTGCAAAATTTTCATTATCTACTTTCAGCTGCATCTTTTATTCAAGTCTTTCTTTAAAGATGGTTTTAAGGCTTTTAAATTTCCGTTGCCACATTGCCCTGCAGCCCCAAATCAGCAACCCCCTCTCCCTATGTTTGCTCTGTTGCATTGAAGCCACACTTTAAATAATTCCACAGTCTAACGCATCCCTGGCCTTGCCTCCATCTTTTTTCAAGTCCCATCATGAAGTCATAACAAATGATGCATTGGACTGATGTAATGTTGTAATTTTGAGACGACTGTTCAGACTGAACTTACATTGCCGCAAATCACATTGACAGCTTTAGGATCACATGAAAGTAGGTTAAGGCAGATTTTAAAATGTCTGTTTCACTGATGTTTTTCATTTTCACCTGCAGTGCAGATCCACTGGTCTGTGGGTTGTTTCAGCTAAATGAAGCTTAGCTAAGGTGAAGACAGTTGACAGTCCGTGACTCTTCATATTAAATGTGTGTTTATTAACCACCAGGGGGAGATTGATGCTCCAGAGAGTGTGCGTGGGATGCTAAGTGTGATGGACTCCTTGACTGAGAAGCACAATGGAACCTTCCTGGATTATAAGGGGGAGACCATGCCATGGTAGACATGAAAAACCAAGTTGTTAAGTTAAAAACTGCAGCTATTCATTAAATAAAACAGACAAACTGTGCTGTTCTGACTTCTTTGCTTGTTTATGTCATCATTTCACTAAAATGTCTCACACTTCTGGAATTTCCAAAAATACTAATGTCTTCAGTTGGCAAGTATAAGGTGCTTCCAAATTACCATGTTGCACTGTTCCACACAGCCACTTTAGCAGGGCAGATCTTAAGGACTTTGGGGTTATTCCCATTGATGTTGGCTCCAGGGCAGAAGAAGGGGTACATTTTCTTGGTGAAGAAGTCATGGAAGGTGTAGATGGGCGTCATGCTGACAGGGTTGGAGAAGCTCACCTCTCCTCCATCGTAGTCCAGCTGCACCCTGACTCTGGTCAGCTCTCCTTTCAGCTCCAGCGGGGTGCTGGGCCGCGTCATGGCCGCATACTCACCCTCGTAGTGCGAAATCATCCAAAATCCGCCCTCTGGACAGCCCGAGATACGACCTTTCCTGTCAATGGACTCTTTGACCACCCCAAGCATCCAGTCCACCTTGTCTCCCACCTCCACCTCCCAGGCGTGGCGACCTGAAATGAAGCCCTCTGAGCCCAGCACAAACACAAAGTGGCCGAAACGTTCAGGATTGTCTGGGAGCTGCTTCAGAGATCCACTGTTGGCGACAGCCGTCAGATCTTTGGAAAGGGACAACCAGGAGTAGGCAGTGTTGGGATCCAAAGTGATCGGTGCTAAAGGAATGAAAATAATGACAGTGAGGGACATATCTGCAAAATTATACTTTACATCTTCTTCACCAACATTACAGAATCAGATCAGTGCTTACTGTACTGAACCAGCTCCACCATCTTCTCCCACACATGGTACTTGAGGGAACTGACATGTTTGGCCACATTTATAAGAGGACCTGACACCTTTTCTGGATCCGCTTGTGTGATTTGAGCTCTGAAAGTAAAAAATAAAAAAACAAGTGAACCACACTGACTGTCTCATAAGCAGAATGTGGTACACACCAGAGTCTGGGCTAATAATAAAAAGTCCTACCTCTTCTTTGTTTTGTTGTAATTCTGAAGTGAAAAGAAAAACAAACATCTGGCTGTTAATACTGTTAACCTGCTCAGATTAATTCAGACAAAGAAACAGATAAAACTCACCTGAAGGAAGAGAGGGTCACTAGATGCGATCTCATTCTCAACAGCAATGATAGCATGAGAGAGGGTGAGGATATCTCTGGTGATGTTGTCTGACTTTTTCTTCACCAGCTGTTTTTTCTCCTCATCCTCCTCCTGCAGGGCAGCCAGTCGAGCAGCCTCCTCCTTCTGGAGAAACTCACGGAGCTGTTCAAACTCCTCTCTGATCTGCTTCTCTATACCCTGGCTCTGGTTCTAGAACACATGGAAATGAATGACAAAATGAAGTCCATTTTGGACAAATGCTCATATAAAATGTCTTCAGGAACACATTCTTTAACTTTTCTTCTTCTCTTTATTGATTTTTCCTTCTTTATGACTGCCTTCAAGCTATATGGGATCCTTGCTTTTACTTTCGTTTACATCATCAATGTTCTTTTTGAAAATTGTCCCTGATAGTCTGTATTAAATGCATAGTGGCTATATGGTTAACAATACATTGATGACTGAAAACCCTTTTCTAAAAACAGCTAAAAGTTGTTTAGAATTTTTCTTGGAGAACAGCTGATAAACCTTTTGTTCTTTTTTTTCATGCAAAAATGACTGTTGCACAATCTGAGAACTGACGTCGTAGAAAAATCTTTTGGTTGACATGTTTACACACTAACAGTGTGTGCTTGACTTTCAGTCACATCACATCAGGGCTCATGCTGGTCCTCTAGTGTTTCGTGAACCTATTTGTTTATTGATACCTTGATGTGCACAGTTGTGTCATCACACTCCTGCTTGGCTTCATAGAGGCGGCGCAGGCTTTTCTTCAGTGGAATCAGCTCTTTCTTCAGCTCTGCCTGGGGAGATGAGGCGGAGAAAATAATTAAGAGAAAATAATTTAAAATTTCAATACGATCATTTCTTTACTGTGTACAACTACAGTAACACGTATATTTACACCGCTGACTGAAGAAGCCAGGCTACAAATGAAACCAGAAGCACCTTACCTTGAGGTCCTGAGCTCCCTCTTCCAGGGGACACACTTGGTGGCCCTGGTGCTTCTTAGAGGTGTGACACACACAGCAGAGGACTTCTGAGTCATCCAGACAGAAGAGCTTGAGAACCTCCCCGTGCGTGGAGCAAGTCTCAGTCGCCTCCATTAGCAGCGGTTGGTCCTCTGAGTCGCTCGCCCCTGAACCCACCATGGTCGCCTGCCGCTGCTGCTCCTTCAGGAAGGTGTCGGCCACATTCTTCAGGGCCAAACTGACTGTGGGCTCCGCCAGCGAGCACTTCATCCTGCAGACAGGACACTCACGCCTGGCCTTCTTCTGGTTCCAGAATTGCTGCACACAGACCCGGCAGAAGGTGTGACTGCACTTGAGCACCACAGGGTCCTTGAATATCTCACAGCAGATAGGGCAGGAGAGTTCGTCTTCCAGCATGCAGCCTGAGCGGGAGGACACCGCCCGTGGCCGCAGGCCCAAGGCTATCTTGGGATTCTGAAAAAAAGAAGACTTCCCTGGCTGGGAGGAAGCACGTGGGCGCAGCGCCATTGCAGGTTCCTGTTGGCGGTGGGGGGCCTGTTTTAAAAGCTGCAGAGCCTAACTCTGTTAGGAAGAGAACTTGTCTAAGCTGTGCTGCTTTCTGTGAAGGGAAAGTGTGATCTGGACCCTGTGTGTGAGGGAGCGGGGTTATAGATCAACAGGGACTTGAAGAACAGGTTTACTTCATTTCTAGTAAATAAAGAACGTCACCACCCCTCTCCTACCTGATGCACCAGCATTCTAAGAAGCCAGGCCATGTCAACTCCAGCAGAGACAAAAAGTCAAGGCTTCCTCCTTTATAGAGAATTAAAACATATTGATTTCCAATGCAAAGTGTCAGCCCTCAGTCTGGTTTTCACTGAACACATTATTAACAATGAGCTCAGGATGTCAAATTACAGAGAAATATCTATAATCCAAAGATCCTGCATAAAGTTTGCAGTATACTTAGATGACTTTGCATTTGCTGTTCTAGATCTCTTTACCACCTCCCTCGGTTTTAAACGTGAGCCCTAGAGGTGACCTCCAGCTGAGCTTGACAAGTGCTATCAAGTTTACCACAGCATATCTGATTGCATTAACTCTGACACTAACGTGATTTAACTATCTAGTTAAATGTCATAAATATTTCAGGAGGACGAGGGAGTGAGAATCATTAACACAAACACACACTCTCACCCTCAGTCATCTGTTCTGTTAATGGTGAAAAATGTTCCAGATCACACCTTTGTTTCTCCTTTTCTTATGTGAAGGAAGTGTCAAACCGAGTTATGAGGAAAACCTAATTTGATCTAAATCAATAACTTTAAATAGACCAAGCCAGGCTTCTTCTCTGTGTGATATATTGGACATACTCCCAGCTTCAAACATGTTTTAAGTAAAGACCAGAGGGAAAAATGTTATGAGGATGTTATTATTGCAATATACTGTATTTGGACATTGACAACAGTGTAATACAAAGCCATCAAAATAATGTTTCTTAAGTGTTACAGTGGTTTAGTGTCACTTTTACAACATAACCAATTTAGATATTAACCTTGAAGAATAAAACAAATAATCCTTTTACTACAAAATAACTTCACAGATTTTGATATATTGTGAGGATACTGAAAGGGTAACAAGAAGTTATTCTGACACAATTCTTTACTGATGTTGAGTAGTATTTGTTAAAGGACCATACTGGCTATTCTGCATGTTTGAGCCTAATATTTTCAATTTTCATACATGTTATGTTACTGACAATCATTTTCCAAAGGATAAAACTGTATTTCAGCTTTCCTGATATTTTGCAAAACCTCTTAATCTTTCAAAATCAAATATTTAACCTTAAAAATCAATTTTTTGCCTGCTACTAGTTACACAGCCTTATGAAGTCACAGTTGTTTAAAGTTTTCGATACACACAGGTCTTCTTTTGGGACTATATTTCCTGGTGGAGACATACTTTCAGTCCGTGCTTTTTATTGTGCTTAAACACTAAAATTACATAACTTTGAATAAAAACCTAAATACACGTCTTGTTGGGACAATGATGGGACATTTCAAGTAACAACAAGTTGATTTTAAGTGTACCAGAATGAACTGAAATCAGTGGCTTTCTGGAAGGTAGGAAAAATCTTTTTTAATTCACCGTTCTAGTAGTAGACTTTGGGAAATAACTGTCAATCACATTGATTACATTAGGCTCAAACATACAAAATGGCTGGTAGGGTCCTTTAAGTCTTGGAATTTCAACCCGACAAACATTGCCTGTTTTTTTTTTTTTTNCCTGTTTTTTTTTTTTTTCTCCATAAGTATGTACAATGTAAGTCACCATGACACACTGTGTATGCAGCATGGTGTCATGGTACAGTTGGTTTTTCAGCACAATACACCAAATCCTTCAATGCATACTTCCAAGTGTAAAATGCAGAAAATGAGCAAAAATGAAGACATTTGTTCTTTTTAACTTACCCATCATCTTTTTTGCAAAACTGCTTATGTAACTGCTCCTCCTAGTGCTTTTCTTCTCTTTAATACTGCTCTTTGATAACGCTTAAAAACCATTAAGTAGTAGCAATACAAGCTCTAACTCTTCATCCGTTGCACTACCCTCTTCACTTCAAAATAAACATCGCATCACTTCATATAAAAACCTTCCAAAGACACCAACTATAAAAAGAAAAAAAAATATCAGCACAATCCACAAATAGGACCCCAATCTGCTTCTCATTCTCACATAACAGAATATCCTTTGAATAATTAACACTGATTCTCTTAACACTGTCAAATGTATGGAAAGAAGAATGGAAAGCGCTGCTGTCTGCACTGCTATTTCATTACAGCACTGGAGTGTTTTAACGGTCAACAAACGCCTCGGAACTTTTAGATGGCGAGCTGTAATTTATGACAACCCTTTTGCAGCCACGATATTTACCAAAAAGAACAGAAACCCAGCAGAAGATAAAAAATATACCAGCACATGCTTGTAAAATTCATGATCCACATCAGAAATACAGGTGGTCCAGAACATCACGACATCTCAGGGCTTTGACAGGGAGGCTAAAGCCGCATCTTACACAGCTCAGGCTTACACGATGCTAGATCTGAACTGTGCCGGCTCACCAGATGAGGTACAGTGCAATCTCTCTTCACTTGTGGTTTTTGACGGTGTAGTGCAATGTGGAAAATCAACATTTTTTCCTAAGTATCAAAGACCTACTTTGTGTTAGCCGTTTGTCCTTCATTTCTCCACGAGAGACTTGTGCTCTACTTGTTCTGTTGCCACTAACGTCAACAAAGACATGCAGGTTCATGTAGCATGGTCAAACGGAATGCTCATCAGCGTGCTTGTAGTTTCTGGAAAAACCTGGAAGACGAATTAAAGGACTTGAGAAGTCATCACAGTCAACTCTCTCCGCAAACTGGCAATGTCCTCTTTCTCTAGGCAGTCTTCCATTAGATTCAACTCTAAATTAAAATTAGAAAGGGTATACCCCGGAACAAAAACAAACTGGTGATGGTAGGGTAATTCCTAGTAGGTTGTCCAGCTCCCTTGGTTTTCGTGGTTACACCCGCCCAACCTTAGCGTCACCAATGGCACCCCAGACATCAAAAACAAATTCGTCTGGGAAGGCAAAGTCACCCAGGGTTTCATCTAAAGCCTCAGCAAACTCGTCAGGGTTCTTCTTGTCCTTTCCCAGCTCCACCATGGTCGCCGCTGTTTGGTCAGAGAGAGACGCAGATGCACAGAAGGGAGGCAAAAACAGAGAGAGAGACAGGCAGGGTTCAGAGAACATTTAGTGAACACAAAACAGCATGCGACCCCAACTACTCATAATGCCTTTACTTCATTAAGTAAAGATTTCCTCTCACTCACTCATACACTCACACACTTACCCAGCTCGCTGTCTCTGATACCCATATAACTCTCCAGCAGATCATCCACTTTCTCGATGGCTTTTTCCTCAAATGCAGAGGGCTGCAAGAAAAAAAATTTAAATAAAAAATTTTTAAAACTCAATTCCATTTTCTAAACAGTGCCAACCCAACAGTAATTAGCCATAGTGTGTCATCAGCACCGCTCACCAGTTCTTCCACAGTAGCAGGACCTTTAGAGCGTAAGCGTAGGGTGCCCCTGCCGGTCCCCAGCTGAACCCCCGATGCTGTCCTGGACCCTCCAGACCGCTGGCTGATCATGTCTACACACAAAACAGTTAGACATGCTCCCTTAAACAAGCCGTACAATCCTCAAATCCTGCAGTGTGTTGACCATCATGCCACATCACACACTTAATGTCACAACATTTTCAAATCTTCCTTTGTAAAATTACAGTCAGGCCTCCATAGTCCTCCTGGATGCATAATATGCAACCACAGCAGCACGCTATTAATATTATGAGAAACAAGCTTAAATATGAATGTGGGAGCCACACTGAAAAACCAAAGTAAGGTATAAATATCACATTAAACTAAATTAAATATAAACATGAATAATCATAGAACAGCCACAAAAAAGGCACAATCATATTTATTACTGTACCAATAAACTATTCCAGTAAGTTGGTGTGCATGAAAAAGTAGCTGTGACAGGGAGTACAGATAGTGAGGAAGAACACGTCAGGCTGCCACACTTCTTTTAGGATCCAGAGGCCTCAGCTAAAACTTACCCACCAAGCATCAATTTATAAAGCAATTTCATAAAAACTGCCTATCTGCCATATGTAAGCCAATATTAAGGATGATGACTCCACATTTCCTATTCTCATACCCACCAAAAGCCTTGAGAGGCTCCACCAGCTTGATGGTGAATTCTTTCCCCTTGGGCAGTTCCTTCAGCATTTTGGCAACCTCGTAGTGTCGACAGCCAATCAGGCGATGGCCGTTGATTGACTCGATCATATCGCCCACATTGATGACCTGGATTTGGTGGATGACGCTGCCCTCTCGAATTCTCTAAAACAGGAAAACTTAAATATTTTACTAAACTATCCAGATCATTGCTTGCACCCTCTCTCTACTAACTACAACATAATGATCAAATCTGTGATATGGGTTCTTTTATCTAGTTCTAGGCCTGATCATTGACACAAATGTAATTTTCTTCACCCTTTGAACAATGCTCACCTTGATGAAAGCATAGCCAGCTCCATTATCCGTGATTGTCAACCCTAGCGCATCCTCCCCTTTGAACACCTCTATTTCCTTCCGTTGGCCTTTAATGTGGGCAAATATAAAGTCTTCTAGCCCAATTTGACCACCCAAAAGTTTATCCATGTCCACTTTATGCGTGTTCAGTGTGCAAAACATAACCTAAAGAGGGACACACACACAAAATCAGATTTCAGAAAATGCTTTCCCCCCAATGAACCAAAACTAATCTATTTATCCCAAACACAACAGAATCACTCACCTCAGATGGTGGGATCCCAAATGCCTCACTGATCTTGGCGTAGAGCTCCCGCACATTACTGAAGCCCTCAATACGGCCTGTGGGGCTGCCATGAGCGAGCTGGGTATGGAAGATGAGGCGAGGTCGCATGCTGCTGGNACGGCCTGTGGGGCTGCCATGAGCGAGCTGGGTATGGAAGATGAGGCGAGGTCGCATGCTGCTGGGTGGGGGTGGCAGACCCTCAGAGGTGGCACCTTCTCCCAGCCCGACAACACCTCCATCCAGGCCATCCATACCAGGGACATTAAGACCTGCACGGATAGGCTCTGCTTCCTCGTTCTCAACTAACGGGGATGCTTTCTTTCTTCTTCCCAGACCCAGAGGCATAGTAGTCCTGCTGGAAGACCAGAGGAAAAGGAGGAGGGGGGGAAGGTCCGCTGCTGCTTTGAGGAGTTATGTTATGGTCCAGCCCAACGTACACCTTTTCACCAGCTGACACCCAAATCAGGTGTAGCTGCACTGGATGTTTGTTCCACAGAAACAGCTCAGTCCTCCAGGCACTATATGGGCTTATAAATCCTTGCAGCTCACATAGCTAGAGCTGTCAAGTGCAGCAACTGGTAGAGAGAAATCTTTATTTCTGAAACAGACAAAACCTCTATGATCATCACACATTTATCAAAACGATGACATTTAATTATGCAGTCACTGCTAAAATATCCAGTGTTTAAGCTTATAAACCATACAAAACAAACCTTTTAAACCAAACTTTTATTGGGTAACACTGAATAAATATACACACCTAAGTGTACACACCTTATCGCTTGAGCAGTAAGAATCACCATCACAGAGCTAATGCTAACTAGCCTAGCTGTAATACACATACCCCTCAAACCATAAGTATCTTTTGTACTAGCAAAACGCATACACTGAGAACTTCCAGAGTGTAGCTAGCCAGCTACTTCACGTATATTTAAAACTAAAGCTAAATGCGTGAATGTTAATCCCATTTGGAATGATAGTGGGTTAGTTAGCTTAACTAGCACCGCTAAACGTGAACATAAGGGAAAAAATATGGCAGGCTAGTCAATCTTACCGGGGAAAGAGTTTTAGCCAAGAGTCGTTAGCTTTAGCCTGCTAATGTTGCTGAGTTTAACCAAACGTCCAAAACAACGTTCAGCGCGGAAACGAAGTAAAATGTTGCTAGCTTGGCTAACGTAAGGCTCATCTGTCTGTCGGTATGTAGATTCACTGTCCAGCACGGGTGGAACTATGATGCCTTCAGGTTTGCCTCGTAACTCCGACCTTCCCATGGGAAAACACTGTAGCCGTCCTGCAAATTCTTTTTTATTGCCAAATAACTGTATATTGCAGATATGTGTAACTTCTATCTAGCCTACTGAAAGAAAGTGTTCTTATTCTTATTACATGGTAATATTTTGGCAAGAACTTGTCGCTCGTACGTTTAGTTTCATTAACAGCTCATACTTTTATAAGAGCTTAGTATAAATTCTGCCTCAATACAACTAATTAACACTTGTAAACTTTTTTTTTTTTTATTTAAGTAAATGTATATTTTTACCTATGTACCATTTCTTTCTGATCTGTTTGATTCAATGCGTGTCTTCTGAGTTTGTTTTATTATGTTTTTACTGTGCAGATTAAAAAAAAAAAAATCTATGAAGAAACTTTTCATTTTCTGAAGTTTGGTTTCACAATAGTTGACGCCAAGTCTGTCATGGATTTGCAGGTGTGACGGAGGTCTTGCGCCATCATCCGGCCAAAATTTCCACTTCAACACAAGAAATAGAAGGCCATGAAATTTACTGTATACATTTGTGCTTCCCAGATTAATCCTTTTGATTTTAATGGACAGGACTATTTTAACATTTTTGCCCCACTACTGGCAAGGCTGTAAGCCTGGCAAATTATCACTGTTATTCATTAATTTGGTTGTAATGAAAATTGTACCCTCTGGGCTTTAGATTTTGTCTTGCTTACACATTCATAAGTGCCTAAGGTAGGAATTGGGGAGGTTAAATACAGCAAATTCTACCATTAAGTGCTAACATTAGGGAGAAATTTCAGGGGATAATGTTATTGATAGAATCACCTTAATGATGAATGAGTGCACACTGACAGGTCATTATTATTTTCCAGTCTTGTTTGCTTATATTCTCTTGAATATAGTGTGGAAATACATCACAGCACAGGAAAGAATTATTCAAAACATTTTCTTCCTATTATTAATTCATTGTGATGATCAAATCAAAATGTACTGAATCCCAAAACTGAATAATTTCAAAACAGTAACAATATGTAAAACAAAATAATGCTTAAACTTTTCCCTTTAAAAGGAAAACATTTCCAAGAAATAGAAAATATCCTTTTAAAAAAAAAAAAAAAAAGAGGCAAAATGTCAGAGATTACATATGTCTATGTCCAGGTTTAATCACATTTGTGTCAGTAAAACTCCAGTAGGAGCAGAATGAGGCCAGTAATTATGTCACCAAGCTCCTATGATGGTCACACAAGGACAAATATGTATTTAATCTATGTGAAACATGATTCAGTGCAAAAAAATGCAAACATTTTTCAAATAAACCAACAGATTTACAAGCTTCTAGCTTCACTACAGTCAAAGGTGCACAGGCTGAATATGTCACTAAATTCATGGGTTGCTTTGAATTCTTGCATTAGAGTCAAACCACTTATGTCCATATATTATGCCTTGGACCAAAGGCTATAAACGTGTGAAGTCTGGTATAGGACAAAATTATGGATCATAAACTTATAAAACACAAGCCGGGGTGGAACTCAATTTCACAGTTTGAGAAGAAAGTTAGCAATATTTACCCTGGAACCAGAATGACACAACAGTCTAAAACCTAGTCAGGTTAAGAAGAAATTGCTATCTTTAGAGTCAAACATAGTAATATTGAGTAGGAATTAATAATACAGAGTGCATTCTCACTTAAAAGAAAAATTACTACAAACAAATAATACAAGATTTTTTGAGTTTGTCAGTCACATGTGACAGGTTACCCACATTCTCCCAACACATTTGTAGACACAAGCACACATTATATAATTGCATATAGAAGTCATAATTTGGCACAGAAAATCTTTCCACAATATTTTTTTAAATATGAGTAATCAGTTGTCTACTGTGCACTGTAAAACAAAACAAAAACAATATGTGTGAAACAGTAAAAGTAAACACAATCTTTAACACAATCTAAAACACTAAATTTAACATGTCGTGTCTTAGGTATCCACACAGCATTTAACTGCATAGTAATAAAATGAGTAAAACATATGTTGGTGTAGCTACATTCCAGCATGCATCACTGCACCTGAGGTTTTGTTAACAAGCTGTGAGTGTGTATTTGAAAGCCCTTATAAAATCTGTCTGAGAATCAAATTCAAATGTCAAGTAGTACACTTAGGTAAGCCAACTCTTCCTCGCAGCAAAACAAATCACTTGACACCTGTTGCATGGCTCCCACACTCCAACACAGCCGTATACCTTTCCTTCCTTGAAACTAAAACTGCGGCAGGCTGTTACTTAATACTGTGATGATAAAAAAGAAAAAAAAGCATGTTAAAAAAAGGGAATAGTCAGTTGTGTCACTTTTCCAGTCTTAAATCACTCTGTTAAACTGACTTGATAGTGGCTGAAAATACAGATTTAGCGTTGAAACAGGGAAATTAAACTCAGCTCAAGGTCGTCCACACTGAAAATAGTACAAAGGAGTGTGCCACTGGAAATGTTAATTAGGCAAACTTTTTAACTTGAATCATGGTGGAAGGATCTGACTCAGGGCGTCACAGGTACTTTGGCCCAACTTGTCAGGGAATTTCACTGTAAAGTCCAAAATCATATCTCCCCTCTTCTCAGGATACTTGGATAGGGGAAGCCCTTCTCCGACAATACGCTTTTTCATTCCAGGCTTGACAACGTCTCTGGAGGTCACGGTGATGGTCCGGCCGTCCAGAGTTGGGGCGCTGACTGTGCATCCACACAATGCCTGGTGAGAGACAGAGAGAATGGGGCAATTAGACAGATAAACCAGTGACGTTTGGTTTTTGTCAGCCTTTCTGTCCATGAACAAACAGCGAACAAAGCTTGAGTGACATGTTCTGATATCAACAGTGTTCACCTACATCTTTGAGTGATATTTTTGCAGGGTAGATTATATCTGAGCCCTCTCTTCGGAACACTGGGTGAGGTTTGTCTTTCACCACAAACACCACATCTGCAGGAATGTTTGAGGGAGTTTCATCTCCTTCCCTGGGGAAAGTAATTTTGGTTCCCTCCTTCCAGCCACGTTTGATGTCAACTGTCAAAATCTTGTCCTCGTTATGCACCGTGCAGCCATCTGGGTTCAGCCGCTTGCGGGAAATCTTCATCTTTTTGGTGCAGCCAGAGAAGACCTCCTCCAGGCTCACCTTCAGCTCATGCATCACAGGTGGGTCCTTCTTTTTCTCATGTGCTCTGTGGGGGCCTCTCGGCTGGGATTTAAAGGGCCTATGAAACCCACCCATACCACCCATGGCACCCATGCCACCCATACCAAATGCTGAAAAGGGGTCATCATTGCCCATATCACCATCCCCATTTTGTGGGAAAAAGTGATCAAAGGGGCTACGGCCACCAAAGAACTCTGCAAACATTGCATGAGGGTCTCCATGGAAGGTGTAGTTGTAGCTTGGACCGCTGTGTCCTCCACCTCCACCACCAGTTGAACCCTTTAGTCCTAAAGAGAATGAAGACACAAATAAACATCAGAGGCCTGAGACCAAATGCTTGTGCTTTTGCCCAAAGACCACTGTAAAAAAAAAAAAAAAACTGATACACAATTGCCAAGGAAACACAGTCAGATTAAGTGTATTTACATAATGGGTAGGCCATCAGGAATCAACAGTACAACAATCACATTATTCCTGACGAAATCACATCCATGCCACAATCACAGCTAATGAGGTTCTCAGCCTTTAACACAGCATTTGCTGATAAGCAATCCAGTCATGTATGATGATTGCTAAAAGCAATGCTGTTCCATTCTTCATTATACCATGTGAATGGAGCCCTGCAATTACCCCAGGCTAGGCTAGGTTAAGTCACTAGCCTGGCCTAGCCTGTTCCTTCGTAAGCAAGGATGCACCCTAGTGGACGCTCAAGTACACTACATATGCAGGTGATGACAGCTGCCCACACAAATTAGATTGCTAGAGCCAAATCTAAAGACGCTGTTTTCATAGCTAATATACAGAATGTGTTATCTCGAGGGTGGAGGATCCAGTAAAAGGAAAATTATGTAAATATATTGGATCTCTAATTTATACTGGAAACCAGATGCAGCCTAAAGTAGCCTAAAGGTAAAGTAGCCTAAAGGTTGCGAACCGGATCAATGGATTCAGTCGAAATCCGACTCTTAACTCAATGATTCGATAACTCGGCCAAGTCTAAGTTACACACAGATGAACTGACTAAGTACTACACTTACACTTACCTTCTTCTCCATAATGATCATATATGTCCTTTTTCTTGGCATCACTAAGAACATCATAGGCCTCAGCGATCTCTTTGAATTTCTCCTCAGCACCAGCAGACTTGTTTTTGTCAGGATGGTATCGCAGGGCCTGTTTTCGGTACGCCTTTTTTATCTCATCTTCAGTGGCCCCTTTGGTGATTCCCAGCACATTGTAGTAATCTTTACCCATGGCAATGCCTGACCTGCCCTTCTTTCCCTTCATATGAACATCACTGGCGTCGTGTGGTGCCACATACCGTATCCAGCCTTCGGTGTGCAGGTCAACACTCTCCGCTGCAGCTGTGCAGCTGTCACATCAGCTAGCCGCCTAGCACTCCTTAGTACTCGTATCTTGTCGCAGTCCGGTCACAGCTTTCTGTTCTGCACTTTACTGAGAATAAATGCAAACTAAACCAACACCAGACATCAAGAAACAAGACGTTATTCTGACAAAGTATGATATACCATGTATTAGCACAAACATAACGGGCAAGCGAGGAAACTTCTGGAAGCGCCTGCCTGGTTGCTGCTGATGTGTGGTTTGTCATTACAAGTATCGCGAGAAGTTTAGTGACTTCAGTCCCTCCCGAGCTTCCGTCTTAGCTGAAACCAACATCCAGCCAATAATCAAATTTAGTAAACAGCGCAATGCAGCTACTAATATCTGGTAACACGCCTGTCTTAATGTTTCACAACAAATTTTATTATGAGCAGAGCTGAAAAGTACTTTAGCCATACTTTCTCGTGTAAATGATGCTGTCCATTGTCCTTGAGGAAACTAGCTTTCAGTGGTATTTATGCACATGTACGTTTTTTCTTTTCCGATTCGAAAAACTTGTTTACAGTCACGTGATTTTAGACGTCATCGAGCGGAAGTGGTGGGCAGTGATTGGTGGTCAGCAATGCAGAGCAAACGGTATTCTGGATATCTCGATGGTTTACCACCAAATATAAAAGACAGATATGTTTTCAAAAAATAGCTTCGTGTGATGGCAGAGACCCGTGCTGCATGGTCAAAACAGATTTCTAGCGGGAATCACGAGATTTACCAGCTGTCGACTTGGTAAACATAATGGACTACCTGGTCCTGCAGACTTCGTTTTACTCGAGGGTACAGGTGAAGGCCTACAAAAGAATGGAGAATAAAAACGATATAACTTAAAAAAAAAAATGCTTTGTGTGATGCTGTAGCTAGCTTCACTTAACGTTGACATACATCCTGTACTTGTTGCATTGTTGAACGTTCGCTGCATGACAAAGCTGCGGGAGGAATACCGTTTATGGTTGATTGATATGATTATATGATATATTTTCCACGAGTACACGCCGTGACCATGCTTGTCATTTATGACATTGAGTGTGTCAGACTATTAAGCTGTTAAGTTGCTGTAATTATTTTAGCCCACTGACGATCACTGGCCGTTTCGCCGGCCGGCAGTCAGCGCTGCTGAGTGGGTTTGTTAGTACGCGGCTCACCGTACTTTTAATCTTTGCATAATGGTACACAGGTCACTGACACATAGCCTTTGGCATGTTGAGAACCCAAGCGTTTTCTGGTGGTAATCTTGTCTTGTTTGTGGATCCGTGTGTGTGTACTGACATGGTATTGATCACAATCTGCTCAGATGCCAGCTGTCAAAACTGATCAGTCTCAGCTAGCTAGCGTTCATCTTATGCAAGAGGAATATGACTAATATGGGGATCAATGAGGATTTATGTGTGAACCTGCTACATATATACCGTATATATGAAATAAATATGTAGTGGTTACTTCATGTTGTGGCAAGATTTTTATATAGGTGTCTGTAAGCTCCACCGGAAGACAGACGTAAGTTTAACCATCTCTTCCTGCGTTGTTTGGATAGCTTCCAATGTCGATCACCCTTGGTTAAGCAAACTCTAGGTACACGATAAAAACTTATGCTTTTTCTTGGATTTGAGCAATTGGTACAACCAAAAACAACGCACGAACACGGCATTGTTGCTTTAACAACTGCTGTAGCCTCGCGTCTCTTCCGCCCACCAGTTGCATTTCGCGCGGAAAAAGCGCAACGGATGTTACGTCATCTGTAAACAACCTTTTAACAGAGTACACGCATAATGTCAGCATCTATACATGTCTTAACATGATCAGTTCTTTGAGCAACATTGTAAGAAACATATTTACTTTGTTAATAATACAATATTTATTTGGCATCTGTCTGTAGTTCTATGAAATAATAATTAATGGCCCACATTTTCCATGTTATTTCCTAAGTGATTTTTCCAAACTTTTTCCAAAATGAATGAACTTTTAATAAATCATAAAGACCTCTCTCATTAAATGAACGTAATCTCAAACAGTAAAACAGATTGACAGGAAAAATGTGCTTCTGTCTGCAGAAACGTAGCCAAAATTAACTGCAATAAAGGATTTTACAAACCTGTTTGACATTTGTAACTTTGGCTTTAGATTGCTGTTTTCAAACAATACACCAGAGGGCGCACTGACACCACTAGTGATTTTTGATACGTGATTAAAGCTTATGAGTTAACATTCTCCAGATGTTAACACGTTAACATATCACCAACTGTTCACAATGCACACATTTACACACACTCACACACACACAGGCCCCTCCACTCTGAGACAATTAACACAAAAATGATGCTTGATTGACAACTGTTTAACATGCAGGTTTTAGTCCCTCAGCCTTGTCTTTTCTTACTTCCTTCAAGCCTTGAGTCCATCCTTCTGGGATGGTTCTCTACTGTGGTTGTTGCAAGTACAGCATAGAACCAACTCTGAATGGAGGACTTTGATAGGCTGACCCAGATCCTCCCTCATCAAACATAGGCCCATGATTGGCTGACCCAGAGTATTGGATAAATACTCCTATGCTTTTGCTTTGCAGTGTTTCAGATCAATTTAAGAACTATATAGTATAAGTTCAGCAGTAGGATTTTTCTCATCCAATACTCAAAGAAATTGGAATGCAAACAATGATACTGCTACTTGCTGGTGGCTTGAGCTGTCCTTACTGGTTATAAATAGAGCACACAATATATTGCAAACATATATGTAGTTGGCTGGATGATGACGGTTTGCAGTGAAAGGCATCTGTGATCAGCGTTTTTATCAGCTTCCTCTCACCATAAATCTAGTTCAGCAGAAACTGGGTCAAGAATTCTGTTTATGTAGAACACAAACATGGACACATGCAGGTGCTGACACATGCTTGGCTTTGTTTGGGAGGTTAGAGATGGAAAAGAATACCAGCCACACAGGTGGTATGGGGGAAGGGGATGTTGGCATGCGTCTGTCTTTGATGCATGATCATGGTTTTAGTGGGGACCTTTGCCAAGCGAGGAGCAGTGCACATAAGAGATGCATCTTATAGGTCTACAGAGAGCACATTGGCATCTGTCACTGGGTAGGCTTGTATGTAGCTTCCCAAGGTTAGCAAGCTGGCGTGAAGCAAATCAGGCAACTTATATTTAGCCCTGCAAATGGCATGCTATGGATTATGTCTTGGGGCTCTCCGGTTTCGTCTTCAGTGCGTTTTGTTGCATGAAGGGGGGGGCCTTTGACCACAAGGCAGAAGCTATTCAGGTGAGGCAGGTTGACTTCTCATTCTTGTTCTTAGAAGCATAGATCTCTTGAAGCCTAGATCTCTTTATTTCTTCACACCTCGGTTGCTTCGTCTCTCTCACACATGCTTCAACAAGTGTTTATGGTCTGACATTTTTATGTCACTCTTCTTCTGAAAGCTATTCAGAATCCAAAAGAGATCAAGGCAGATACAGCAGCTTGGACTAACATTTCCTTTGACGGTGAGTTGGGACCTGCTCTCCATGCCAGTGGACAGTAACCAGCATCTCTGAACACACCTTGCTTAGGCTACTGAGGTTTGGAAACAAACCGTGTCATGGATGTACTTGCTTTAGAAGCAAAGAGTATAAATGTTGCAGAGACTGAGAAAAAATCTGCACCAAGGCCAAAACCTAAACCTCCCAAAAAGGCAAAAAGGATTGTTTACTTTGAGGTGGAGATATTGGACTCAAAGACAAAGGAGAAGCTCCTGCTGCTGGACAAGGTGAGTGTCAGGGTGATGGAGGGTTTCTGATTGCTCTCGCCTTTCATGCTGGCCATAATGATTTTAGAAGAGAGATAATGTTCACCACAATTAGCATGATTCATTCTGATCACAGATATTAAGTCCTACCCAACAGACAGAGTGCTTAACAACAGGTAACATGATGTAGCATTTTTGATTTTAACAAGCCTTATGATTGTAAGCAAAGGCTGACTGCTTTTTAATGAAGTCAGAAGAAACATATTTGTTTTAGATGAAGTGCGGCATATCATTTGGATTATACTGGGTTGCAGAAATTTTCTCCTTTATCTAGAGTTTTGTCAGAAATGTCGAATTACAGCTGAAATTAAAAAGATACAAGCCTAACAAATTCCAAAAGAAGTAAAAAAAAAAAAATCTCTTAGATGAAGGGAGCAATCAGTAGCAATAAGCAGCAGACTTATGATGCCTTCTGTTTGGCTATTCTATTGTTCATTAACCAAGAACATGTTAATATGGCAGTCTCTATACCCCAATGCTAGCTCAAAATGAAGGTTTCTTCTCCATATTCTGATTGTAGGTAGAACCAACTGCCACTGTTTTGGATATTAAGGCTTTGTTTCACAAATCAAGTGAGTAAATTTATGAAATTATGATAAAATTGAGATATTCTTTGGCTGACCTTCCAATTCATGAATAATCTACAGCATGCTGAGAGTCTTTTTTTTTTTTTGGCAGATCCAAAGTGGTATCCAGCCAGGCAATCCTTGCGTTTGGATCCAAGTACGCCTGCCGCATTCTTTTAATGATGTATTTTTGCATTTATACACTTTAACTGAATGATAGAGGTTGTGATAAAACCAGGAGAGGAAGTGTATGTTCTCTGGTTGTGTCTTAGATGTTAGTTGTGTTTTGTTATGTTCACCAGAGGGTAAGTGTCTTAGAGATGAGGATATTCTCCAGACACTTCCTGTGGGAACCACAGCCAGCTTTTACTTCAGTGACCTAGGAGCCCAGGTGACATGGGGAACCGTGAGTGCAACTGTGCCCACATACAAACGTTACACACATTCACACCGAGTACAGTATACCATACCAATGTATGTTTTAGTCCACCGACTTCACGTTAAAGTAGACATTCTCCAAAGCATACCAGTTATAGACCAATTTCCTATAGACCAATTTCCCCAGATTGTTGCTTTCCATTCATATCAGTATGAAAATTGACTTGTAGAGAACTGAACATTGTTTGAGATAGGTAATCCATCATAGCAAACATTTTGTCACCTTTATAAATGTCTCAAGGTTGGGTTATTGTTACGTGGTAATGCAGTTCTGGACAGGGCCTGGTTTGAAAACTCTCCCTGTCAGTGCTTTTATTTTTGTCTTCTGGGTTTGGTTTTCTAACCGTGCACTGTAGCTCATAAATGCAGTGCAGAGAATCAGTAAATCAGGCAATGTGCTGGGAAATGATCAGCAGTAATGTACAGTATACATGATTTGGCTAAAACATGAACCCAGTAACTTGTAGTTCTGAATATAAATGTGATAGAGGCGATTTACTGTGGCCATTTATCTCTCATCTCCTGCTTGCCTGTCCTCTGTACGAGGACATGTAATCTTCTGGACCCATTTCTCCCAAAGGTGTTTATCCCCCTGACCTCTCACTCGCCTTTCACTGCAGCAGCTCCTTACGCACCCAGACTTCACTGTGTGTCCTCAACCACCCTAATACAACCCCCATGCTTGGCCCGGCTTCCATATGATACCAGTGTGAGTGGTGTAGTGTAACAGTGCGGGNACCCCCATGCTTGGCCCGGCTTCCATATGATACCAGTGTGAGTGGTGTAGTGTAACAGTGCGGGTAGCAGGGATCAGCAGTTGGGCTCTGCTCCAGGTGCTGATTCAGAGATCTGTTTCATAATGAGCCCTCTTTGCTTGTTCATATAATTTGTGGAAAGCTGGTATTACATGCTGCTCATTTACCACTGGCACATGCCGAATATTATTGTTGTTGCACTGAATGATTGTCAGTGACAAGGAGATGTACATGGTCTGCCTGTGACTTTGACTTGACTTAGACAAGTGGGTTGTTAGGTAAGCCAGAGTAAGTCCCGAGTGGATTAACTTGTTCCTTCTACTAGGGTTAGATTGGCTGCGGGAAAGTCAAACAGTGATAGAAGTATTCAAAGTATTTTCTTAAGTAAAAGTTTTATTAACAGAATGACTGAATACTCAAAATTTGAGAATTGGCATTTAAATTTACTTTTTTTTATGATTTTGGAATGAAACAATAAAAAATACAGGAGGTTGAGGAAAAATTTGGAATTGAATAAAAATTGAAAAATGTAGCATGCTTTCAGATCTGTTCAAGAATTACATGCTTTATGCTTCTCTACAGGTTAAGTAAATTTGACCTCTTTTACTAACTATGTCAATAAGTTGAAACAATGCTGAGATCCAAGGCGTAAAGAAACATTTTATAAATTTATATCATGTCAAATAAGATTTGAATCTGCAATATTACCTAGAGCCATCAAATAAAGGTAGATGACTAAAAAGAATTTGTAGTGAAATGCAGTTGTGTAGACATACAAAGCAACAAGATGTTTTATGGATGGTGGCCAAATATAAATGTAACTATTCCTTTTAGTATTTATGTTGATGTATTTTATGATTTTTCTCATGAATAATAAAATGGAGAGAGACTGAAAGCTTTGTTCTGTTTTCTGCAGGTGTTCCTCACTGAGTGCGTGGGTCCACTGCTGATCTACTTAATGTTCTACTTGCGTCTGCCATTCATCTACGCTCCAAAATATGAATTCACCAGCAGCAAACACTGGGTGGTACAGTGAGTATCGTATTTTCAGGGATCTGTTGTGGTTTGTCGCACAATCCCAGGCTTTGCACCTTTAATCTGACAAACAGCAATGAAGCGCATTGCTATGCTGACACCGAGTCAGGGCCAAGTGTAGTGGACTGTAACAATGTATGAATCAAAGCTAAATATGTATGTGTTTGTTTGCTGCTGCAGCTTGGCCTGCATGTGTCACTCCTTCCACTACATCAAAAGGATTCTGGAGACACTGTTTGTCCATCGTATTTCCCATGGAACCATGCCTCTAAGAAACATATTTAAGGTGAGTGAGCTATGCACCTTTGAATGTAAGATATATTTATTTGGTGTGATGACAGAATAACACGCTGTTATTCTCAGAATGAGGATCAAGTCTGCATGGAACTCTATCTGTATAGTTTGACTCATTGCAGCTCCACCTTCTATTCCAGAACTGTGGCTATTACTGGTGCTTCGCGGCTTGGATGGCTTACTACATTAACCACCCTCTCTACACCCCTCCTTGTAAGTGCTGACCCCTTTAAATCTCACTTCAATTCGTCAGTGTAAGTTGACTGTTGGTGTCACTTAATTCAGCTTTCTGTGACACGTGTCAACAGATTATGGGCAGCAGCAGGTGAATGCTGCACTTTACATCTTCCTGGTAAGTCTGAGATGGGCTGAAGTTGTTCAAGGAGAGCAACTGTCATAGATCTCAGTGGAAAGATTAAATCCAGCAACCTACTGTTATGTAGAGCCAATTTTAAATGTTTGTGTCCCCACAGTTCTGCCAAGTGGGGAATTTTTCTATACATGTTGCACTTCGCAACCTCAAACCTCCAGGTGAGCTTACGGTATTATTTTGCATTATTAAACCAATACCATATTACCTAATAATGCACACATTTCTATTTATTCATCATCTCAGGTTCAAAAGTTAAGAAGATTCCTTACCCAACAAGAAATCCATTCACATGGATTTTTGCCTTGGTCTCTTGTCCAAACTATACATATGAGGTGAGCAGAAACATGCATCCAAAGAAGCATGATAATTCTCTAAATACAATAAATGTGTTCATATAAAATAATTAAATGTTATGTGGGGAAAATGCTGTCTCCCACACACCCAAATATATTAGATATGGCCTATGGAATTTTATCATCTTCCTCTTTTGAATTTGGTATGTCAGCTTTGCCCCTTTTCACTTTGGTCATCAATTATCTTTTGGAATGTGTAGACATATGACTAAAATAGGAAATATTTAATGATTCACCACTTTTATGGAAAAAGAAATTCATTCCACTCTCAAGGTAACTGAGTTCTGAGTGCTGAGTCGCCTGCATCTGTCCTTGATGCACTGTTGCTGCCACCTACTGGTTATGTCTGGTTATGTCTTCTAGTGTTTCATCATAAATCTGTTACGTGCGTGTGTGTAAACTTTGTGTTCACAGCTCGGCTCCTGGATCGGCTTCACAGTGATGACTCAGTGTGTGCCTGTGGCTTTCTTCACTATTGTGGCTTTCATCCAGATGACTATATGGGCTAAAGGCAAACATCGTGGCTACCTAAAGGAATTCAGAGATTATCCTACACTGCGCTCCTCCATACTGCCTTTCATCCTGTAGACCCTGACAGAGACTCCATCCCCCAACCCCCACCCCACTGTTATAGTCCTTCAAGGCACCTTGGCAATCAGGAGGCATGTGTTGGAGTCACAACAGTGCATGTTGGATGGATGTTGGTCATGTCAGGAAGCCTTAAATACAGCAAAGTCTTAATGTCATGTGATTTTAAGGAGCAAGATGATTAAAAGTCCCTTTTCATGCTACCTTGATGAACTGTCATTCAGTTTAGGATATCACGTGATTTCCATAGCTTTTGGCAATCTAATCAGTGAACATAAACAACTTTCTCATACAGATAGGAAACCAGAGAAGCAGCAATCTAATCTGCAGAATCAAATTAGTGTACAGCCTGGAGCTGACAGCTGACTGTGGACTTCTGCAGTATTCTCCATCCAAGTGTACTTTATACTACTGTAGTCCTGCTAGATCTGGGTTAGAAATTGTATGTAACTTGTGATTTTGTGTATTTGGTCATTTATCTGATATATATGGAAACCCATTTGACACATATTCTTCATTTAATGTGCCATACACTACAGGCCAGAAGTTTGAGGCCATCCCCAGATTAAAAAAAAAAAAAAAAAAAAAAAAAANTTGCACAGGAAATGACAAAAATACATAAAATAAATTTAACTAATTAGTTTTCAAGAAGAATTTGTCATCATAAAAGCACTTTGAAGTCATTTCAAGTTCAGACTTTGGTTTTGTCAAAGTAACCCCCTCTGGCCAAGTCATAATTCTCAAAACCTTTTGTTTCTCTTTTGAATGGGCATAATTTTGGCATAATTTTGATGAATGTCCTGTTTGATCATTGTTCTGATCATTGTTTTGATCATTGTCCTGTTGAAGAATGAAATTTTGACTAATAATTCATAAACCAGATGGAATCGCATCTTTGAAGGATGGAATGGTAATTGTTTTTCTTCATAATTCTTTTAACTTGGACCAAGTCTCCAGACCTCTCTCTCCCAAAACGCCCCCCCGCCACACACACACACACACACACACACACATACACATTTTACATGGGGGTGGTTGCAGAGCAATAGCATGACCAGATTCTGTAGCAAATTAATCCCAAAATGATCTGGGAGAAGGCAGACAGCAGCTATTGAATAGAATGTTAAAACACATAAGCAAGGGAGTTTGGGAAAGGGAGTTGGAACACAACTGTAGTGTCAGTGCACTAATACAGACTGGGCTAACACGTTCATTAAAAATAATTTCTTCAGCCATAGTGGCTACATAATGTGCTCTTGTTGACAAATTCTTCTTGAAAACTAATTAGTTACATTTATTTTATCTATTTTTGTCATTTCATGTGCAATAAATTGTAAAACAAACTTTGTATTGACATTTTTTTTTCTAAATTCTGGGGGTGGCCTTCTGGCTTGTAGGACTGTACCAGCATACATCAACTGATACCTCTGGATTCATTAAGGAACACTAGTTTTATTGGAAAAAAATAAAAATAAAAAAAGTCTTGTGATGAAACTACTCAGCTTAGAAGAGGAGTTTTATCTGTGGACACCCTGTTATTAGTTTACAATTTTTGTTTGAGCCTGAAGGGGGCGATCATGAGTCCTCACACCCTATCAGTGTAACTGTTGTATTTCAGACACCCATTGTTTTTAGAGTGCCTATATGAGGGTAATAAATACAAGTGACTAAACAATGAGATAAGAGTTTTATTTTTCTGACTCTGGAAGCAGTTGTGTCACAAATAAAAATATGAGGATACACTGGCGATGTAGAGTACATCATATGGAATGTTATGTTTAAAAAATCGATGGCTTAGATCACAACACAAAAAACCCCTACACGTATTACTATCAGGTGATAACATAAAATATTGCATTTCATCAAGGTCTCTGCTCTGTAAACAGGAACCGAGCAGCTGTATCAGGTCTCAAACAATATACTGAGAATTACATTTTTGCAAAGGTAATACTTTATTTTGCTTATGTATGCAAGTGAATTCCAATAAGTTGCTATTGTGCCGCAGATGCAACCATATTAACTTGGACCACATTTCTAAACAAGACAGAAAAAGGAAAAAAAAAAAAAACGTAGTAGCACATCATACTCGCTATATCTCAGTGTTAAAAAGACACTGATCATACAAACTGCTGTCAGCAGCTATTGGTGGCATGATGACAAAGTCAGGAATCAGACTGCTGACTTTGAAAGCCAAGATACACAGATATATTTGAATGGGATACACTTCTCTATTTGATTATTTGATGATTTCTCTGATTTGGTTATTACATGCTCAGTGATTTTAATCCCATCTGGAGTGTGTCTGTGTGATTTTGATTCTGTGTGACAATGGAAGTAGGTCAGATTTTTGCTGACCTGACAGGAGCCAAGGAAAGAAGAAAAACTTTCATGCTGATATATAAACTATGGGTAATCTCGGTATTTGGCTCATCTGCTTTCCTGTTGCTGATTTTAACAGCAGCAGGAAACACCTTTTGCCACATCTGGAAGACACCACTCCACTTCTCACTGTAAAAGCACATCAGTATGCATTCATAAAGAGTCATTTAAGCCTATTTCCTCCTATCAAACCAGAAAAATAACACTGTGTATTATGAACCACCTCCTGTAATTTGAAAATGAGCTAAATGCATTCCAGAATGATTAATTTATTCTCCACCTCCCACTGCCATCCAAATGGGGTATTACTTGAAAATTGATGTCATACCCACCACATGAAAAATTTCATTTAAGTTACTGTGTTACTTTGAAACAATTTCTGAACAAACTGAAGGTGCAGTACCATAAAAGGATACAGGAAGAAATTTATTTCAGAGCCATAACAGAGCCAGTACTCCTTCTCGTGGGCCTGAACCTGTGATAGCACTATCATCTCTGTGGGCCCCCTAGCCCAAAGTTGGTCCATTTTGTGCAAAGTTGAGTCCCCTTCGATGGTTGCATTATTCCATCCTTTCCCCTTGCAGAAAGGTCATTGATCCTCCTCTTTAAAACAAACTTAGGATGTAGAAGTCTGTTCCCCTGACAATACGTTCACTTGGCCAAATTGATGAGATGTAAAGCATTTGTCAGTGACTACAATGAGAGGTAGGATGACTGTTTGTAGTTACTGGTCATTCTCACAGTGAAAGTGTTTTTTTTCTGTCGCAGCCTTTTCCCCCACACACCTTTTTTTATATGTGCAAAGGTGTGTGGCAGGAACTCGAGAGGTCGCTGCATGCACGCTGGATCAATGCAGCACTGTACTGTCGTATGAGTGCCGATGATCACTCACCATCTCAGAGATCCTCATATTCCAGGAAGTGGGTCCTCTGCAGCACCTTTACGTGCCGCTCGTAGATTTTGAGGGCAGGACCAAGTCGGATGGAGAGACCTGTCAGCACGTCACTGCGCTGCATCAGGAGAAGGGACTTCCCGTCAATTTCCTAGTGGGATGGGAGAAAAATGCTGTTACATTATTGTACCAGGAGAGTGTAGTGTTTATGAAATCGGCGGCAATTTATTTGAAGTGCCCCTGAAAGCATTTGGGTGATGGGATAAAAATAAAGGATATAAATGTGCGGGTAGCGCCCTCTGTGGCAGATTGTGGTGGTGCACTTACCTGTGTTCGGAAGGCCACAGCCTGCTCTGGAAAGCCTGCTGCAGAGAAGTAACTGGCCACATCTGCCACAGTCCACTGCAACAAGTTCTGGCTCATCTTCTCCCTTTTCACAGAGCTGCAGGATCAACACAAGAAAGATTCCCAATTTAGAAGCAGAGACCGTCTCTTTCAGCAAATACATTTGCCTTTGTCTTTTCAAGCTGACCCCTCTCTGTGCGCCATGAATATGTAGATTAACTATTTAACAGAGTGGATGAAAGGAGAGATGAAAAAATGGAGAGGTCTTATCACCTGAAAGAGGTTTTTCAAACTTTCGCAGGAAAAAGAGAGGCTGTGATCTGATGAGTTTATTAAAATGTTTTTAATGGAAGATGTAATGGCCTCTGTTTGAAAACAGGATACTCATACTCACACTTCATTACTTTTACTACCGTTCACAAGACTGTGCTCAGCTGGTGTGAAGGAGGAAATATCCATCTTCTTTTTCAAACTAGCACCTGTGACCAAGAGGGAAATAAAAAAGTTATTGCATATATTCTGCAGTTTTTAATTACAATGAAGCACTAATGTAATGAGTATCAGTACATGACATATTACCTTCAAAACTAAATGCCTTTTCAAGCACAATGAGTTCAAATAACTATCAAGTAATTCCAGTAGTTCAAATAACAATATGAAAGTTGAAACATTGCATTATTTTCTGTCCTGTTGGCCCTACAGAATTCATACAAACTGAAGTATCACCTTTGGTATTATTGATGAATTAGATAACTGAGGACTGTCTGACTCAGTTTGTATGATTCAGTGCCAATGAAGAAGAAAAAACTGTTCGTGAGAGAAAACTGATTGTAACGTTTGCAATTCTGCATTGATGTGCAAAATAAACTAAAATATTAACAAACCAGAATTGGAGTTTTAAATGTGAAACTTTATACCATTAAAATTCAGTGCTGCAATGCTGAAACAGCAGAGTAGTGATGGAATTCAGAAGGTTTTTCTTTTTTTTCACAGACAATAACTTTATCAGCATTCTTTTAGAGGAAGCTGGCATGCCTTTATCATGCACATACTCATTAGAAATGCACAGGGACAACGGTCAATTAGAAGCATCATGTTTAGATTCCAAACTGATGTGAACAAACATAAGAAAGATGCAAAGCATTAAAAGTCACAACATTTGACATTTTCCTGAGTTCCATCAAAACAAAAAAAAAATAGAAACAAAATGTATATTGTCTCTTGTCAGCAAGAATTAATAACATTTGTAAACTTTTAGAAAACCTCTGCAAACTACATCACTGCTGCTGGGAAGGGCATATTAGCTAAATGTATTCCCATTTTGCATGATCAAAACCTTTATGGTTTTGTGGTTGTACATTTGTTTTGTTATGTGGTCATGTAGCTGAAAATATTGCCCAAAAAAACAAAAAAAATTCAAGACTTTGCTTAACTAAAAATCCTGACGTGTTGAAGACAACAATGAATCAAACAGGATCAAGTCTGAAAATCTCAGGGCTCTATACCACTACTGTTAATATTTCAGTATTTCAACGGACATAATATTTTCAGCCTAAACAGTCAGAATGAGCAGAATGACCTCCTGTCTGAAGGTAGTCAAACAAGCTTAAGAAGCATCCAAAAACATATGAGCAGCCCTCAAGGCAACTATGAGTAGGAAAAGGTCAAACAGCAGCCAGGACAGACTTGGTAACATAACTTTGTCTCTAAATGATACTTCCCATGTTCACTTTCCAAAGTGAGAGAGAAGCTACGTGATCAATCAGTTCTCTGCAACAGGTCTAAGCCAGATAATAAGGCCACCATTGAAAAAATTACTCAGCAGCTTTTAAAACTAAATATATGAAAGACTGAAAGAGCTGAAAAGACGCTCTCTAACTCACAGTGGTCAGTTGGCAAAGACAGAGTCTGCAGTCCTCCATCTGAACCATTCCTGGTCTCATCCTATTGGTCCAACAAGAGAAAAATGCGTGAAAACGTCAGGTAGGAAGCAGAGGGATAAAAGAAGCAGGAGACTGACAGGTGGTGGTGTTTGTCACAGGAGGAATACAGGCCATTTACCAGCCTTAGTCCATAGTCTGGCACCAACTGGTCTGATGAAAGGCTGCCATCCTCTGTCCTCTCTCCACTTTCTTTCTTCACGTTGTTCTTCAAAGCACTTGGGCTGGTAGTCACAAACTGGACTGAAGGCTTAATGGCTGTTAATAAAACACAGCAAATCAACTGTACCACACACTGATATAACTCCCCACCACCACCACCACCATAACAGACTTAATTCTTCAAAAAGCCTAATGCTTTTATGATCAAAAGGCATAAGCCAGAATGCAACAGNAACAGACTTAATTCTTCAAAAAGCCTAATGCTTTTATGATCAAAAGGCATAAGCCAGAATGCAACAGAATGTTATTTTAGTTTTTTTTCCACCGCATCATTAAACTTGTATAACTAGTGCAAACAAGCCGATGAATGACTGCTCTTCTCGCTGAACGGAAATGTTGCCTAGACATTAAAACTTATTTGTCCTTGGAACTCTTTGAGTAGATCATATTAAGCAAAGCGTTTATGTCAACAACTGTCACCCTGCAATTAATCATCAAACTGCCATATAGTACCCAGAACAAATATTTAGCACAAAGCTACACATGAAAGAACACTCGAGTGCTCCATTGGATGATATAACGGCTGTGTGTGTGTGTGTGTGTGTGTGTGTGTGTGTGTGTGTTAGACTGTGTCTGGCAGTGTCAATACCTTTGTCTCTCTGCAATCCTGGGTTCTGGTGTTTAGCTGAGCAGACTGAAGAATCATAAGCCCAGTCACTGTGTGCTTGGGCCCTAGGGCTGGAGGGGGGCAAGGAGCTGGGCCTCTCCCCATCCTTTTGACCAGAGCCACAGTCCAGACCCAAGCCAGGGCCGGAGCTGGAGCTAGGGCCGAGCAGAGAGCCAGAGGGAGAGCAGGGGGCAGAGACGGCTCGCTCAGAGCCACACTGCATGGTGACATCCTCAAATGCGTTTGTGCTGGGAGAGGGTTCATCCTGCCCATCCCGGCTCTCATCAGCCCCCTCCTCCTCTGCATTACTGTCTGTGTCCATAGTCATAGAGGTGTCAGCCTGTAAAACAGGAGAAGAGGACTGATGCTGGCTTCCCACCAGATCAAATTTATCAAATCATCTCCTTAATCTATGCTGTGATCAACACATGGATACAACAAACTGGGGGGGGGGGNGGGGGGGGGAGGGGAAATGAAGAACGTTTGATTCTGTGGCTGCAAGCCAACTATCAAATAAAGAAAAGAAAATAATGCAGAAACCTCATTTAGCTTTAGAAGATGTTCATGTTGACATTGAGAAAGCTTGATTATCCTGCAGCTTCATGTTTGACATATGCAGCTTGGATAATGTTAAACCGTTCATTTGACCTTAAAAGGAGGAAACCCTGCAGGGTTACAGGGGATTGTTGTCATGTCTGAGGACTAATTGCAGGCTGAGCGCGTCACATGAAAACACGCTCGTACAGATGTCGCAATCTGACCGCTCTGCTGGTAAATTATTCCCTCTGAAAGCCTCCGTCCCTTTCCGCGGTGCAGTGTTCACTCCGCGCACACACACACACACACACACCGGGAGCCCAAACACTGCAAAAGCGTTTCCACACAATCAAACGCTGGAATAAAAACGCATTATGATAGCATTAGTTTCAAGATAAACAATTCACTTCATTCGCCGGTGGGTCTGTCGATGTTTCTTTGAATGGAAAAAAGCTGGTGTGCGGCTGCGTGTCCGAGACTCAGCAGCCGAGTGCAAGAGCGCAACTAAGCCCGCCCCACTCCCGTGGAAAGAGCCGCTTTATGGCTGTGAGCCATCGTACTACAGATCACATAACTTTAAACGAGACACGGCGACAATAACATCGTGTCATGATCCATCTGCATCCTGCACGTTTTTCATTTTGTCTCATAAAACACAGCTCAGTGCGTCCTTGTCTGGAGGCCTTCTTGATTGATCATCGTAACACATATGAGCATAGAAAGGACCGAGGGGGTGGCGTTTTTTTTCTTTTCCCCTCAAATTTCCCTCAAAGTGCGCACGGAGTTGAGGAGACGAGATGAAGAGAGCACGCCATTGTGTCTCTGATCTTTAACGCTTCACGGGACCGGGCCGCGGCAGGGACATTCTCAAACATAAAACCTTTTTTTTTTTATTTTTTATCTCTGGGCAGCTCCGGGTGAGCACCGACTGCCTTCACTGCAGCCTACTTTGACTTTGCACCGGGTCATCGATTTTAAAAGCGAAGGAACAAAGAGTAATGCAAATGTGTCCATTATCGGACACGTCTCCGTCTAATCACTCTGTTTCACGCAAAAACATGACGACGACCCAAAAGAAACCAATCCAAAGTAATAAATCGTGTTCATTTTTGTAACGTCACTCACACACACACATGATTAGGAGAACAAAGTCAATTTGATATATGCTTAACCCAAATCGGACAGGCGGACAGGCGCATCCAGCTAGCGCTTGACGAACTGTTTGCAGTGGCTGCTGGTTAGTTCACTTCTCCCGGCTCCTGAACCTTCCTTTAGCTGTTGGAGCTATATTAACATACTGACAAAAAAAAAAAAAAAAAAAAAAATGGTTGCACAAACACAGAGAACTGGTGCCATTGTTACACGGCCGAGAAAGGCCAAAACAACAGCTCGCAACGAGGGTTAGACGTAACCGGGCTCGGCAGCGTGTCCGGTAATGGATGTACATGTTCGACTTCATGCACTGCGTCGGCAACCGTCCATAGCATGAACAATAGACGCGCTCTCCACAAACGAACTGAATTTGCGTTAATTAAGAGTAGGCTGGCACTAATAAACGCAGATTTAGTTGCGGTTATACGGGGACAGATAGCCAACTGATGGGCAAGGGGGGGGCTGAAATGTCGTCAGGTATATCTATAAATGTTCCTTATAACGTCAATATATTCGATGTCTGGAGTGCTTTGCTCTGCTTTTTCTCTGAAGAAGACCAAAATCAACAATGTCCCAGCGTCGCCCCATTGGGCTCACGCATCCGCGGTGTTTCACATACTTTTTTCTTCATCCACTCCCACATTGACAAATTGCCTAGAATGTAAATCGAATTTCCGGGTATGACTTTTCAAAATAAATCCTGACCGGTGAGAACAGGTCACGACAACATTAGCAGGTTGGCAATGATTGTATTTTGAAAGTAAAATGGCGCTGCTTCCGGTTGAAGAAATCGTTCATTGCTAGCTTCACGCACCCCCCCCCCCCNCCGCTCAACGCCGAGTTTGGGGCTTGAAAAGCGCTTTCTGGCGATAATGGTGGCCCGGGTTGCTGCGGACGGACAGGACGGTACAACTTTTGTAGTGTACTACTGGATGGTTAGCACTGTCCGTTTAAAGTGGTTTTAGCTGCTACCCTGTAAAATATTTAACGCCGTGACTGCACGCAATGTTGAACGCGGCTGGTTTTTTTTTTTTTTTTNTTTTCTCCAACCTCGGTAGCGCTCGAGCGAGGTCCAACCGCCGCTCCCCGTCTGCGGCAGTTTGGAGTGCACTTGCAAATCACTCCCCTCACCACTCCCCGTGGAGACACAAAAAGACGTTTTGGTTTTTTTTTTATTACAAACTACACAAAGCACGAACATGTTTTGTTTTGTTTTTTACACCTGTTAGTTTGATATAAAATGATGAATATGACAAAGACACGCAGCTAAAACACGAGCTCCCGAGCATCCACGTTAGCGTACCTCCAAATCTTCCGTCTCCTCGTCCTGATCAGCGGGACCGAGTGCGCTGTCCCCGTTGCTTAAGTCAGAATGACTGGCTTCTTCCACCGCGTTCCTTCTAGCAGCCGCCGTTAACGTTACATCGTCTTTTTTCCTGCTTCTCCTCTGAACCTTGGCGGCGTTTCTGTATGAAATTGAGCCCTTGTAGTTAACTTTCAGCACGGTTTGCTCCTGGATCAATTTCTCCAGTTCTGCGCAGGTTCGGTCGGGCTCGGACCCGTGCCGTCTCCGGACCATCCGGCAAATCCTCTCTAAGTCCGGTCGGGCTTTTCTTGACCGCAGAGAGTCGATGGTATCCAGGATCCACTCGCGGTACTTGGGTTCAGACATCTTTTGCTCGGTCGGTTCGCGTGTTTTTTCTTACCTTGGTGCGTCAACCTTGTACGTTCCACGATGTTACTGGTGAGCCGCGGTCCGAGCCCGACAAGCGGAAACCTCTCTGAACGCCTGCCTGCGTTGGCTTGTGCGCTTAAGGTGGACCGACGAAGTTAGAAGGAAAACTTTCGCCACAAGAGGGATTTAAGGTGGATATGCAGTGATGCCCCGGAACGAGCTCACGCATCCGGTCCCATGTGCTCCCCACAGTGTTAAGAAAACATAAACAGGGTCAGCAAGCTACTTACTGATGAAGGATCTATAAGTTCCAAATGGATCTCAATGTGCTCAATTCTCTATTACTTAACTTCACAAAATCTTCCACCTTAAACTACAGACGTAGCTGCAAATTATGAGTTCCCTGTAACCCATTTCTCTGCTGCATCATAGTTGCTACACAACAAGATCAAATTATAAAGCAGTTCATTATTTTCTAATTGGACAGAGAGTAAATAGTTATTTAGAGGAGCAAGACTAATCAAATTGAAATTTTCAGAATCAGCAACTATAATCAACCAGTGACTAAAGAGTAGAATATACAGTATAATGCAAAGAGTTTATCTAAATTTAAATCTAATGGTAGCCCCTTCACAAACACCAAAACAGTATTGGAACTTTAGCAAAATGATTGACAGGTCCTTTATTTAATGGTTTGACTGAGAAACAGAAGAAATGCTGATATCTATTAACTGCACCACTTCAATAATACCTTTGAATATGTTCCCATTATGTAGTTAAAAAAATGTGCTTTCATCAGCAATGTTTTAAAAGGAAGATTAATATTTCTAATATTATTTATGAGTCATTCTTTTAAAACTTAATTTTCATATTCTATTTGTTCAACACAATGATTCCAATATAAACAAAAACTACCAATTTGATATTTTTTTTTTACAAGGACTAAAACTACACAATGAACAAATCTAAGTCATTAAAATTCTGCTAGTTTTTTCTGTACCAGTTATATTTCCAAACACAGACTCAAAGCTCCTCTTTTAATCTTTCATTTTGTAGCAGTATTTACAGCTCTCTAGGTCTTCCATATGAATAATAAATGCAATTTTAACAAAGGAGATTAATGATGGAAACAGATTTTGGTCCCCAACTGTGATGGGATGAACTACTCACTGCATCATTCAGTCGATTGCTCGCCTCCTGAAATGTTCATCTAATGAACCAGATGGTGAAAATAAGGTTTTCAACATCACCTACCAACTTTCATTCCTCTGGTCAAGTCATGAAGGTAACCATAAGATCCTTGCTAAACAGAAAATCTTCCCCCATGTTTGCATATCACAACAAAGCATCATTTATTGAACGTTAACTTAATTTTGTTAAGTGAGCTTGTGCGAGGTGAATAAGAGCTTAGATATAACCCAGAGATATTAGTCTTAACAAGTAAAACTTTATTGGAATGATACATTTTGCAAAATATTACTTTATGTATATATTTTTTTCATCATACTCATTGTGTTCTAAGGGTATCTGTCAAGTTCTCCAGAGGGTAAGATAGTTAAGACTGTCAAAGGCAGGGATATACAGTATTGTTTCCCAAAAGGTACAATAGACTACACAATCACTGTACCCAGGTCATGAGGAAGATTAACGTTCTGTTTTTATGTTTTTGTACTTTTTTGAAAATACAATTAGAAAATCTGAACACAAAACATCTCAGATGTAAAAAGTGTAATGTTTGAGTGAAGAGTGTGAAAGTGAAAGAAAAGTGAAAACAAACAGGAGGAAAAACTTGATAAGCACAGAGAGGTTAATAGTGTTTAGCTGACAGAAAAGAATGAAACAACTGACAACAGGTTGTGTATTGAGAAACCAAAAAAGTACTGTGATGGCCTCAGTGTCTGAAGTGGATCAAGTGGTGCTGCCTTCTACCGACTGACTCCAGTTTAATCATTTGGACCAAAAACATTACATGTGCTCTCTTCAAAACAGTACATTGTGTCTTAAATGTGCCAATTAATGCAAACTGTAGCATAAATTATTTAAATAGGAGTTCTGAAAAGTTGTGGCATGTGCTTCTCTATTTGCAAAAGACTGTGGACAAGTTGGTGGTGATCTACTCCCCTGTCCAATGTGATGCTCCAACAACCCAAAGGATAAACTGCAATCAGACTGTCGGCTGTAGAAACACAGTGGTTTCTCACACGTGTCACAGGCCTGGGGAAATCGCTTGCCATGGGTTTGTTTTACAACATGCAAGAAAAACCATCACAGAAACATGTATTCTAAAAAATACACATCATGATTCCAAACAATTCAAGACATTCAAAGTCCTCCTGCCTTTTATCTCAATTACATCAAGAAACTGCCAAAATGATTACTGAAGCTCACTGAAATATTCAGACTCAAACGTTCTCAAAAATAAGTCATGTTACAAGACTTTATGACAGATTAATGCACATCAAACAATTCACAGAAAGCATTTAGTGAGATGGACACAGTCCAGCACCTAGAGCCTATGGAGGGGAGGGGAAGGGGNGAGAGACGTCAAAGCATACATCCTTCATCAAACCAGAACAATGTGTTCAACAAACCAGCAATAAGATTTCGTCTGTGATTGTCTTGCATTGACAGAAATTAACTTGGCAAAAGGGAAGTTGGGCGAGAGCTTTCAAAGAGCTTCCTTATTTTAATTTGTTATACAGAAAGCTGGAAAAAAAGAAAACCAAACACTCCAATCTTAACAGTCCCAAAAATTTGGTTGGACTGTAAATCTAATCTGAAGGTATGACAAGGAAGAGTATATATACAAGAGAGGGGAGGGAGGGAAAAATTAAGTTAAGAATGCGTGAAGTGACAATTCTCAGCAAGCAGTTGTTAGTGAATAATGAATAAAACCCAAAACAACTTGGGATATCTGACAAGTCTGACTGCATCTTGTCCCATCTTCAAAATAAAACAGCAAAGAATCTGTTTCAATATTACCATGTCATTCATAATCTCAGGTACCTCAACACAAATAAAGCTTGATCCTCTGCCTTCTCTTTTTAAAAGTGATATTGTACAAAAATAACATGCACAATTTGCTGAAACGTTTTGCTACTTTTTTTTTGCGTATTAAAATCCACCACCATCATAGTTACACACAGAAAACTTTGCAGTGTTGTCAGTTTGCAAATTTGGCAGAATTTGTAGTTATTTATGAAATCTTAATTCGGTTTCACAGCTATGACATGATGAAAAAGATGGATATTTTCACGTTTTCTATTATATATATCAATATACATGTATAAATGTACTATGATTTAAATAAACAATAGTCAGGAGTGTGACCACAATGTTAGTAGCTGCTAAATCACAGCTTTTAAACCCACCCTCGAGCACTAAATAACACACAAGCACAGAGATTGACATAAAAGGACAAAATGATCACCAATAGGATTTTTAAAACACTCTAATAAATTCAGCTAAGAGAAAGACAGACTTAAATGGAGAGCTCATGTATACCATTTCTCACAGGTTCCAAAGAAGAGTAAGACCCAGATGAAGTTTACTGTAATAAATCATTTTCGCTCCCATCAAAGAGGTCACCACTGCTCAGACTGCTAGCAGTGAGTGCATCATCTACCCAACAATCATGCCACACACTGAGCAGACAAATGCGGGTGCAGAGAGTGTCGAGCTTTTAACCACAACGGCCACGAGGCCTGATGCCATCATCACCAAAGATCTGCACCGGTGCTTTCGACAGGGTTTTGCAACCAGTTGGCGTTACGATAGGCACGTCTGTTGGACTTGGTATTGCTTGGACAGATTCGGGATGGAGAGAGATGGAGGGGAGGAACTCGGGTGACAAGTTACAACAATCGCTCTTTCAGAGGCTTGTAGAGAGGGCCCGTTCAAAAGGAGCTTTAGCAGATTCAGTACCTTAACACAAAATCAATGTCTCAACCTGCGAAGACTGAAAACATGTCATTACACCTTCAGAGAGATACAAAAACTGAACAGCCACAACCTACGCCCGTCCTCCTTGAGCCCCTGCCACAAACGCAAGAGGGATAAATAAAATGAATAGGTAACAGCTGAGAAACAATCAGAAAAGGCAACACTGCTGGTTCTGTTGGATCTTTCTTCACTTTGCCTGCCTCTCCACTGGGGGGAATTTTACATTGTTGTTGTCGTTACAAATAAGCAAGTTAGCAGTCCACACTAGCTCTTCCTTTCTTGTGACCCCCTTTTCCTTTCTAAATCCCTGTCTCTTTCCGCTACTCCTGGTCAGCGTTTAGAACTCAGCAAACTCCCTTGCACACTTCTCGGTGAAGGAGACTCTGATTTCTTCTTCCTCATAGTCGTCAAAGTTGCTTGTATCGCCAGGGCCTTTACACTTGGGAATAAAAGGAGCCTCCACCTGGAAAACACAGGATAGTTAAATGTGTTGGTCAATATGGTACACCAAAGTCATAGCATAGTACCATTAGCTATGTGCTAACACTGGAACTTGTCACAGGAGATCAGAGCGGAGAATATGTATAATTATTTACAGTTGTGAATAGTAACTTAAAGTGATTACATTTCTGAGTAAAATGCTTTATACAAGTTGAGCGTCTCCTTAAAGTAAAAACAAGAACTCAACCTTGGTAGTTGATACATCAAACTTGACCTTCCACTGAAGGTAATTTTCTGAGTATAAAACAGCAAGATTAGCGACTTTACTGTCACAAAGCTGAACCTTTACCTTCCTCTGGTAGATAGCAATCCAATCAGTGGTGGCGAACCACTTGTGGCCTTTGATATCATTGACTCCATTCCTGAGGTTGCCAAAGCGCTTGGTCAGGTCCACCTGCAGCAAATTTCTCAACAGGTCCTTCAGGTCTGAACTGAAGTGAGAGGGGAAGCGAACCTGCAAAGAGGTGCAGCGGGTTTAGTCCTAATCTCCAAAAATCAAACCTCGGCTTTGTTGGAACTATCAAAAACATACGTGTCAAATATTAAAACACTGACTACTTAAGAAACTACTCACTTTCCCTGATACAATCTTCTCATAAATCTGAATAGGCTGGTCTGCAAAGAAAGGGGGGTAGCCAGCAGCCATCTCATATATCAGCACTCCCAGAGCCCACCAATCCACTGCTTTATTATAACCCTAGAGAAAACATACAGGAAATGGAGTACAGTCAGATATAGCCATAAAGAAAATCTGTCAAGCATCAGAAAGTGACAGCGAACATAATCAACAAGTTCTTCACAGATTTGCAGCTGATGTCCAAATATAGGGAAAGGGCAGGGTTCATAAAGCACCAGATTTAACATGTTGATAAAAGCAAATAAAGTCACACAACCATGTGTGACACAACCATGTTTCCTCATTCACAATTGTCCGTTATTGGCATCTTTTAGCATCTGCCTTGAAAAAGATATTACTACGGTGTTTCTTTATTTACAAGTTGGGGAAGCGATTCATAAAAAAATACTGTCAAGCACAAATTAAAACCTGTTTCAGTCTGGTGGTAAATTTCAGCGTAATGAAATCTGGGAGATGTTTAAAACTGTATTCACATCTGTTAGTGATCAACAAATTTGATAGATAAGTCCACTCAGCTGATCAATCAATTTATTTAAATGGTGAGTTTTAGATCCGATCTCACACACATTCTGGGGGCGCTATACCTCTTCCTCAAGTCTCATCCTCTTCGCTCTGTGTCTCTCCCCTCCTCTACGCACCTCTGCTTTTGTGACACAAAGAATGGTAATGTTGACCACAGGCCGAGGCGAAAACTTACTTTACTGAGGATGATCTCTGGTGCCAGGTACTCTGGGGTCCCACAAAGTGTCCAGGTTCGACCCTTCACCCTTTTTGCAAATCCAAAATCTGTTACCTAGACAAAGGGCGCAGTTCTGTGAGTACTAATCCTATACTGCAGAGAGAGGATAGATCAAATAGCAATTGCTATTTCTGATTAAAAAATGAACATGCACTTCCTTACCTGTATGTAACCTTGCTGGTCGATGAGCAAGTTTTCTGGCTTCAGATCTCGGTAAATGAGATCCAGTGAGTGAAGGTACTCAAAGGTCAGTACAATCTGGGCTGCGTAGAAACGGGCGTGTGGCTCACTGCAAAACAGGTCAGCAGGTCATTCTTAGTATTTACTGTCAACCAGCAACGCCTGACAATATTTAGGCTGGGGTTACATGAAAGTCACTTACCTGAATCTACCAATTCTCCTTAAGTGTGAGAACATTTCACCGCCAGGTACATATTCCATTATCATATACAGATTAGAGTTGTCCTGCAGAAAAAAAAAAAAAAAANAAAAAAAAAAAAAAAAAGTTTCATTTTTGCATGTAAAACACAAGAATGGGTGAGCATACACATAAAATACAAGATTAACTGATGGTTTCACACCTTAAAGGAGTGCTCCAGTCGCACCAAAAACGGAAAGCTGACAGCTTGCAGGATACGTTTCTCATTCAGCGTGTGTTCTATCTGCTTCAGCTTCACCACCTGGAATACATAAGGACAGGAGCTCATTTGGGGGAAGTGGGGTGTGAAAATGGCTTATCAGATATATGCACAAAAAAGGAGGAATACTACAAAATACTACTAGGACTGTCCAGTTAGCATGTGTAAATAAGCACCTCTAACCTTAAAAAAAATTGACCTCAACAGACCTGTAACTTGTGTCACATCAATCAAGATGTAAACGTCATATTCAAGAAAATGCAAGCTGGAATGGTGAGTCAAGCAATTAAAAGGCTATACCAGTGGTTTTGCATGTTTAAGTGCCCAATAAATACTACTCACATACATGTTACCTTACAGCCAACCATTTTACAAAACATAAAACCGGATTTTAGTTTCCATGTTATTTTGCCAAATCCCCTAATCTTTCAAAGTCTAATGCTGAGGTGATACATGATACACCCACCTTAAAATCCTATGTGTTGCCTGCTAGGTACGCTTGACTGTAGAAGACACGGTCGTTTTAACTGCTCTGTCTTCTCCTGGGACTATGTTCCCTGGCAGAGGTGTACATTTTGTGCATTTCTGTGTAGTTCCGTGTTAAAGCGATAAAGTAACTTCGACAAAAAAATAAAATGACATCTTGTTCGCTGTGGTGAATTATCTATCTCAAGCACATTTGAAGTCTCTACAAATTCATTTTAACAGCATACTGGAATGAACTGAAAACAATGGCTGCCTCAAAGGCAAGAAAAACTTTTGGAAAATTTACTGGTCCAGTAGTATGTTTTAGAAATTGGTTGGCAGTAATGTAACATGTATGCAGGTAGTATTTATCAGGCTCAAACATGCAAAACTACTGGTACAATTCTTTAAATTAATTGAGTATTAGACACGTCTTTCAAAGTATCGTACCTTCTGTTTGTCAAGTATTTTCATGGCGAAATGCTGGCCCGTTTCTTTGTGCTTCACCAGCATGACTCGGCCAAATGAACCGGTGCCTAAGGTCTTTAGACGCTCAAAGTGGTCCAATGCCGCAGTTTGCTGAAAGGCAGAAGAATGTTTCAATAAAAGGATATTGTGATTTAACAAAGAACAATCTGCCACACAGCGACATTTTTAAATCATAGTTCATTCAAAATAATATGACTCCAACTAACATATTAGCAATATTATTATTTATAGTATTTATAAAGTAACATCTACTAACACAATCCTGTTAATTTTAGACTTGATGTAGGAAAAAAAAGGCACTCGGTCAAATATAAATCATTTCATATTAGTCCAGCAGAGGGAGCATTGCCCCTCTCAAATAAGAAGGAATTATTGTGTTCTTGGGCGGGACTTCTAATAAGACTATCTGAAGGAGTGAACAAGGATGTAAAAACTGAAGTCAGACAGATGATCTTTCTCTGTTTTCTCTCTCACCTGTGCTGGATTCTCCCATTTCTTCAGGAAATCCTCTTTGGCTTTGGCAAGGAACTCCTTCACTGTAATTAGAAAAAAAAAAAAAAAANAAAAAAAAAAAAAAAAAAGTGCACAACAATTTTAGTTCAACTGCTTCAATGATGACAAAGTCCAGAAAATAGAAACTAACAATAGACTACCACTTTTAATCACCAAGATCCAGAGAAGACGCCATGTGACAATAACTCCACAAGTTATCAGGTTAATACCTAAAAGGAGGCAATGACTTCAACATAAACGCTGTATATGTTTATGATGAGCTGTGACAGTCTGCCTTCATCTCTCTCCTCAGCGTGGACTGACCTCTTTCACTGATGTGGGTCCAAATCAACTGTATCTATCCCATCCATGGTGGATAATTCATAACCAAGTTCTCTGTGAACTCCACATGAATATTAAGTGTGGCGGGAGCTGAAATTCTATCATTTTTCAGCATACTAAAATCTTAGCCCAGGGTTATATTAATGTCTGCTCAAGTGCATAATATGCTGGTTAGTCCCAGCATAATGCATTCAGAGTCCGACAGGGCTGCACAATCCATCCTATTTTCTGCTAAATGTGTTTTAATAGCAGAAAATATTGTAATCCGAATCTGGCTCCATATCTGCAGCCATGCACACATGTAGAAAATCATCCTGAATGAGTAGTCATATACTTAAAGGACCCTATCGGTGATTTTGCATGTTTTAATATTTTAGTTGCCAAGATGTTTTGCTAAATCACCTAATCTTTCAAAGTCAATGTTCAGCATGGTGATTTTGCAAGTTTGAGCCCAATAAATACTACCCTCAATCACCTTACATTACTGCCAACCATTTCCCAAAACATAAAACTATATATAAGTTTTCCTGTTGCTTAGCCAAATCTCCCAATCTCTCAATATCAAATGTTCAGGTGATACACCCACCTTAAAATTCAATGTTTTGCCTGCTAACAGGTATGTCTGAATCTATTACAACACTGGAAAATATTCTTATTAAACCATTATTTCAATAACATAGGTCTCTGGCTTGTTTTTTTATTTTATTTTATTTTTTTAAATCATTTCAGACACATAAGGTAAAGTGCACATTTTCCATTTCAGACTGGCTGCAGTTCAGCAGAGATCAGCAGGCACTGCTTTACTAGCTGCAAAGAAATACATGACACGGGTAAGAATAGATACAAAACTGCAGCTGCATTCAGTCAAGGTGGATTTTACAACCAGCTGCTGGGTTGTATTAAGTGCAGAGTTATATGGTTACGTGCCACTGTATCAATGAGAATTAGCTGCTAAAACCAGCAGTCCTAGTAACAGAACATTACAGCCCAGAAGACAGCAGCTAACTTGCATTGGGGCTAAATTGCTATATGATCCAAATATACTGCATATCAATATTGGTGTGGTGGGAAAATTGATTTGCCTTGAACCAAGGAATCCAGCAAAAACAAATTTTCTTCAACAAATAAAGTGCTTTATAAATCCTGAAATGGACAGCTCTACTGGATTCTGTCTTGCACCAAAAACAAATCATTTCTTCCTTGGCTCTTGGCATAATTTTCCAAATTTCACTGTATTAAAAAAAAAAAAAAAAAAAAAAGTCTTTGAGATACCAAAAACGTAACCTCATTTATGGAGAAACAAAAACTCAAAAGGTTGACCTCACTGTTAAAATCTTGTAAAAATTTCTCATGAGAAACAGAAGATTATTTAGTTACAAATGCAACATGTGCACATATTGGTAGCAATGCTCTCTGCAGCCCAGTTAACAAATGTTAACACCAAATAGGCTCAACAAATAGGCTTGCTAGTTTTGTCTTCTGTGATATGCATATTTGATATTTGCTATTGAATTAGGCCTGCACATGCTTGAGAAAACACAGCCACACTTCACAAAAACACTACAGATGCAGAGGGGGCCATTGCTATTTGACAATACTGAAATTCCAAATATTGAATTTTCTCTCTCACACACACGCACACACCTCCAAACTCCAGACAAACTCTAGACATTAATGCATATGATTTGCTGACATCAGGACCTTTACATTTAGACATGTAACCTTATTTCAGAGGCTTGTTCAGCCCTCGACTAAAATCAGGGAATTCTCCACTTGTGAATGCACCAGTGTGAAATAGTAATTACCTCTAGGCAGAGCTGCACCTGGGTAATGTGGAGCTAACGCAGCTAATGACTTGGCAATAAATACAAATACAACACACACATAGACCAATGCATACTGCCTGTGGACAGATTTGGAAAGCTTGGCACACATGGTGTCATATGCAGAAGTACTTTTTTTTTTTTGGCTTATCTTCATGGGGCTCGTCACAGAGCTCTGTGGGAACATGCAGATATCAGTCTTTCCTCATTCCTCCTGACTGTCTGTGCTAGTGTGACTGATGCATTGCTCGAACAGCTGAAGAAGCATGGCCATTTCCACTGTTAGCATTGTACAGCAGTTTTAATTTATTATGGTACTAAAATACTAAAACCGTGCACATTAAACAAGAGCGTCAAAATAACTTTTTCTTTCTCTATAAAGGTCACAGCATTGAAGCGCATCCTTTTGTTAGAAAATATTTCAATAACATCAGAATTACTTAAAAGAAACTAGCTAATTACATTATTAGTTATAAAACCATGTTTTGTTCTAGTTTATAACATAAAAAAGACATGAAAAGACAAAGTATATTAAGCCTTTCATAATCAGGAATGTCTGTCTGCCAAGATAATCAATACAAAACAACAGCACACAGCCCAATTTTAATAAAGCTAGTGAACTGTCAATAGTGAAAGTGGACTTTGAGTTATGTGCCAATTTTCAGTCAAATGGACTTTTGAAGTTGTATGTTCAGATTAGAAAAATTATATCATTTGTAAAAAATGTTCGCAAACTTCAACATATCAACAATATAGAGAGACAATCTGTCATTAAAATTGAATTGTGCAGCTCGATCTCACTCAAGTACATTCAAAACTAGAGCCGAGCTCAATAGAGCTCAGTGTCGCATGCAGTTTCCTGCTAATTCTCTAAAGAGCAGCGCTTCAACAATGGGATGAGAGAAAGCCAGCAAGAACGCCAAAGACCAAAGTTCACATAAACATGTTGAGGGCGCTGCTGCTCCCACAGAGAGCAATGGAAGCAGATGGGTCACCGGGGGGAAAATATTTCCCATGAAAGTTCCTCAACTCTATACTTCCAATCAGAAAGAGCCACATGTGGCTCTGATTCCTGCCTTAACGTGAAACTGCTCAGAGGAGGAACATGGATGAAAACCTATTAGCTGCTCAATAGCTAAATCAGCTGTCACTGAAAAATTCTTTTTATCCTAAGAGGCCTCTCTCTTTTTTTTAAATTTTTATTTATCTTTTTTTTAATTTTGGAGGCTTGGCTGCCATAGCTATGGAAGTAGGAAGGGATCAACTCTAACCCAGAATCCCATCTCTCCTGTACCCCCATAATCCTTACCATCTGGGATGACTATGGGTACCTCTGCTGATGCAGTCTCCTCCGAGCGTGACCCTGATTCACTGGAGTGCGAGGATGACTCCTTCTTCCCTGCATGCCTTCTGGAGGTCTTCCTGTCACACATTAGCCCTGCAAAGTCTCCTCCGTTCTTCTTCCTTGGCCTCTTCCTCACAGCCACTGACTCATGACCTAACCTCCCCCTTGAGAGCAATCTGGTCAGATTAGCGGTCCCACTTATCCACAGAGATCGGTCTTTGAGCGTCCTCGGTCTGTCCTGCGACTACTGTCACTTTGCTGGGAACCAAATTCAGAAAGAAGCGTCAACTTCCAGTGTGCAGTTCAACGTAGCGCTCCCGCTGGAGCTCACACTGATCAATTGGACTCTTGCTTGGTTTGTATCAATATTTATTCTGCACACAAAGTACTCTCTTCTGTTCCCTCTCATGTCAAAACACACACACACACACACACGCACGCACGGACACGCACATACACACACACACACACATGCTATATATTGATCTAAACAGAGGCAAGATCACCAGGGGGAGTGGTGTAAAACACTAGCTGGTATAATTATCTAACACAGAGAGGAAGTCCTGTGGAAAACTAGGTCTAAGTGACAACTCTGGAGATGAACTAGAGATATTCAGCTGCAACGAAAAATTTTCTCTAATTAGCAGAACCAATTAGATGTCACAGTTGTGAATAAAACTTTCTGAGTTGGTCTGGGTGAACACAAAAATTAGACTGAAATATTTTTCCTGCCCAAACGCATCTGAGAGGCTCGGTCGTGTCAGTGCTGTTATCGATTCTCCAAAAATCAATCCGACATCTCTCCCCTGGGCTTCGCCGGCCCACTCTGACGCAGGAACACAGAGGTTATATTAGGGTGCGTTGACCGACATTTGACTGCAAAGCGCGCCAGATCAGCTCCCAGGCTGCATCAGGCCCCGTTCAGACAGCCTTCAAGATTCAACCCTAAACTCAACACACACAGCGGCAACCTCGACTGGGAAGTTACATTATATTGTATGAACTGAACAGGCTCATTAAATTACCAACCAATTCAGTGGAGGACCAGATGAGTTGCCACTTTATGCTTTTATGTTCCACTCACTTCAATTTAAATGCATGCAAAAGAAGAGAAAAAAGTTACCCGATTCCAAGATTGTCTCATTACTCTGTAACAACAATCAAGCTTGGTGAACTGACTGTTAGACCCTCAATGTTACAGTGACATCTGGACTGAAACATCAAATGTTAAGGTGGGTGTATCACCCAGATGTGATTTTGAAAGATAAGGGGATTTGGCAAAGTAATATGAAAATTAAAATACATGTTTTTTTATATTTTCGAAAAATGGTTGTCGGTAACGTAACATGTAGTACTTATTGGGCTTAGACATACAAAATCACAGGTATTGTCCTTTAATGCTTCCCTTTTAGGAGCCCATGGTTCTGTAGTGTGGCAGCATAGGCCGCTACACCTAATTCTGTTCCACCAATTGTAATGAGACCATAGTCTTACCAGGGCAAAAGGCAGGAAGGATGCACATACCAGCATGCCTGATGATGTGGGAATGTAAAGTATAAACACCAAGACGACATTTTGCTCCACCGACTCAACTCAGTTCTGTGCTGCTTGCTGATGTATTCTGCATCTCAGGACTGTTTTGCAAAACTCACCAGGTCAGCGCTGTGAGCTTATCTGATGGGGGTGACGGACATTTCATTAGTGAACTCCACCGTAAAGTAGCACAGACTTACAACAAAAACCCTTTAAGTCAAGACAGGAGAGGACGAATGATACAAACATAAACTTGCCCGTGTTACACGAGCCAGCTGTGTGTGTGTGTGTGTGTGTGTGTGTGTGTGTGTGAAGCATGTTCATATGGATCCCATTTTAGCTACAGGCCAAGAAAGACGTCTTGCCTAGATTTTTCTTCTGAGCTTAGTAATGCCACACCTTCACCTACCTACAATCAGAGCACTTCCACCTCGAACAGGTTTGGGATCCATATTGTCACATGTACAGCAGAAGCAGGACATAAACCATAGATATTCATCAAGTGAGTTGCACTTTGGCAGGGTTTAACTTTACTATGTGGCTAAATTCATACAAGACCCAGCTGGATGTGAGCGTGGTTTTGAACAAGGACCATACCGGCCATTCTGCATGTTTGAGTCTAATATATTCAATTTTCATACACATAACGTTCTGTCAATCATTTCCCAAAGCATACTACTGGAACAATGAATAAAAAAATGTTTTCCTACCTTCCAGTCCACCACTGGTTTCAGTTCATTCTGGTATGCTTTTAAAATCAACTTGGTGATACTTGAAACTTTCTTGGGATAGACAATCCATCATCGTGAACAAGATGTGTATTCAGCTTTTTTTTGAAGTTACACAATTTTAGCGTTTAAGCGGATCAAAACCTGCGGAGTGAATGTAAGTCTTCTAAAGAAGACTTACATTTATTGACATATTTAAACGACCGTGACTTGGCTTTGTAACTATTAGCAGGTGAAGCATGGATTTTTAAGGTGGATGTATTGCTTGAATATTTGATTTTGAAAGATTAAGAGATTTTGCAAAATATCAGGAAAGCTGAAATACGGTTTTATCCTTTGGGAAATGGTTGTCAGCAACGTAACATGTATGAAAATTGAATATATTAGGCTCAAACATGCAAAATGGCCAGTATGGTTGTTTAAGAAATGTGTTAAGCACAAGAAAAACTTATGAAGCAGCTGAACATTCAGGCAGACTTACTAAGTCACAAAAGCCTTACAGTGGAGAGAATATCAATCAACCAAATAAATAAATATCAACCAAAAAATATCTAATATGTGTCTGTTGGGCATAATTCTGTTACTGAACTGAAAATAACAGCTTCATGCTAATAGTGTTAGCATGTAACAGGCTTGTAACAGACACTGATAAACACCTTCCTTCAATTTCACTAGAATACAATAGACAACAGAGCAAAGACAAACAACGAGCTGAACAAGAGTGGCGTGTGTGCAAACATCTCAGCATGCATGCGCATACACACATGCCTGGGCTCCTGGCCATAAATACCAGTCCAACCAACGCCTGCCAATATGAAAACTCACTCATCGGGTCATGAGATAAATTTAGTAACATACTATACCAAGAATAATAAAAGGTAATCTGCTGAATCTATTTGACAAGCAATCACACACTGCAGCCTCGAGCTCAGGCTAAGCCAACGGGACACGGCTTGGACCAGGGTTCAACTCCTAACCCCCTGCTCCTACTCCAGAATGAAAACTCACTCCAGCAGCTGGCCTCTAGCTCCTCCTGTGGCTGGTAACGTCTGCCTTCCCCACTGCCCGTTTCTTCCAGGCAAGGCCCTGCTCGGTGAAACAGCCTCCCTGCTAGCCTGTGCAGAACTGACATCCTGCAAGGTCGGGAGAGTGCGTGTGTCGAGTCTCAACGCTGCAATATGTCCACAGAGGTCGGCGCCAGTGGGAAATCCAGAACATGTGAAACAAATAGAGTCATACTGGCTAAGACTTCAAGCTGTGCTGGTGGATTGTGTTTAGTTTACGGTAAAGGCGATGAAGTGTGCGGAGCCTCGGTTGGGCTGGATCCTCCTCGCTCCTCCACATCCTGCTGCAACTTGCGCTGTCCGTCCACCCAGTTTCTTCCTGTGGGCCTGAACTTAGCCGCACATGTTACTACTGCCGCTTTCTACTTGTTTCCTCCAACCTGAGAATGTCAGGAGAAACCATCCCTGCACACCTAAATCAAGCTTCGACACTCACTTTCCATTTTCATATCAGTCTGTCATGTTGCCCTTAACACTCTGGCTGCTCCGTGGAAAATACTGTTCCTGGGTGTGGACCTCTGGACCCTGGTCTGCACCTGTCTCTGGGGATCAGGGCAGGTCCGTAGCAATCAAGCCGATAAGGATGTGAAACATGGCATTTGTGCAGACCTCCAACTAGACAACTACTCCCTAATTTCCATTAATTCTTGAGCATAAAAACTGAGCGCTGAGTAAGAAGTGAAAGTCACAGGCCTTGCTGCAGAGGATCCAAACCAGCTGTTCCTATTACAGAGGGACTGGAGGCCACGCTTCACACCAACTTTCAAACAGCAACAAGAAGCTGATACTCATTTCACAAATACCTGTTCAGACTGTGGACACTTGAGCGTTATGGTGTGTTATGGATGAAAATGTTATCACTGTGTCCCTCTCAGCTTTTGTCTAAGTAATCTCAAACTGTCAAATGGGAGAAAGTCAATAGTTAACTAACATTTTATTAAGGAACATGACAAAAATCCCTCAGTCAGTAGTTGACCTCCAAGGTAGTTATGTTTCCAGTGTTGTTATCTTTAAAAAAAAAAAAAANTCAGTAGTTGACCTCCAAGGTAGTTATGTTTCCAGTGTTGTTATCTTTAAAAAAAAAAAAACAAACAAACAACTTTTTCTGAGATGTGTAAATTGCAATTTAAGACTTTAAAACAATATTTAACAAGGTTGGTGACAAAATTTTTTAAAAGTTGTGGAAAGTTGTCCACAATACATGTGGGGAAAGCTGAACCTCTCTCTCTCTCTCACACTCACACACATTCTTATTGTAAATGCTTGTCTTCACATGATGTTCAAGAGACTCCTGGACTTGGAGTTTGTGCCTGAGAGGATCCCACAGCGTACATCATATGACCCCGCCCCAGTGGCTGCTTCCTCCTCTAGATAACAACTAACTCCCTTCTCTTCACTTAATGTCAAACACTGTCTGTGGGACTCGTGGTTCAGGTCATCATTGCATTAAGATTTCAATGAGCATCATATTACTTATAACAACTTCCTGAAACGAACACTCTTCCACTGTTGCCTCAAATCTCTGGACATATGTAAGCAAGCCATTTTCTTTATTGTGTTAGAGAATTATTCTATTCTGAACTCATTAGGATATAAATGATTATAAAACACACAACTCCACACTGGGCTAATCATTAAGTTTGCAATGTCATGGCAGCCTGTCGAAAGGGAGGAAAAAAAGCTATAAAACACTGCAACCACAAAGAAGCCTATGACTGCTGCATGAGGTTAGTTGTTATCCTCTGTGGTACCTCTGAAAATAACCTGAGGCATTTCATCACGAGCTATTCCACAGAATCAGTGAAGAGCATTAATAATATCCTCTGCTGTTAAGATGGGATGAATAATATTGTCACAGTTCAAACAGTTTGGCACAAGTTTTATGTAGACATGGATGAGCGAGTGTGCTACCAAGGGGTTCGTGTGAACCAGTAGATTTTCGTATTCTGTACCCTCAATTCTGCCTCCGTAATAAAACAGGGGACTGACTGTGTTTTAATGTGGTGCCAGTGTGGAGGGTCTCTGGGCCTGGGTGCACAGTACTTTTTTTGTTGACTACAATGGAAACAGGAAATGAACAGTGGATACTAAACCGCACAGCAAACAACTAACTGTAGCTGCGGGTAAAGCTACTCACCGCTCTCCATCTCGTTGCCCTTCTTGGCGGTGGGCGTGTTGCCCATGATGGCAGGTTGATGGTGGTTCCCTGGGCGAGCTGGTTTCTCCTTCACAAGCTGTTAAGTGATGGTAAAACGCTATCCCTGTCGCCCCGGACTGACTAAAGCTGACAGCTAGCTACTAGCTAACAGCTATCATTATTTACTTAATACTTAAATATTTTTCTTCCACTACTTTTCCTCAATGAATCCGGAAAACTCCAGCCAAGCAAGTATATCCAAAGTCTGCAGATGACAGTAGCGCTGTGGGTTAGCCAGGCTAACTGATCTAGCACATAGCACAGACAGCCAGAGGATATCAGCTAGTTAGCGTTAGCAAGTCAATTTACAAACGAGAAACGGTAAATCAAGATGCAATTCGGCTATCCTTGGTTTTAAGAGTGGGTCTGTTAATGCCAAATGCAGTTAGAATGCAGTGCAGCTAGAATGTTTAAAGTTGGTTTTCCGTCTCGCTAGCGGTTGTTAGCTAACGCTAGCTTCCAGCGTCCCTCGCAGTCGTATCCTGGCCTGAGCTAACCAGGTGCTATCTCTTTGCAAGCAGGCCTTTTCAGCTCAGACCTGAAAAGCAAAGCTGGTGTCCAAGTTAAATGTATGTGGCGCTGTTGATTATTTCAAATAGATATGTCCATTTGTTCCAAAAGCAGGCGTCAAGCGTTTTCTTGGAACTGACCATCTGATAGTCGTTTCCTAAAATCAACAGCCCCCCTCCATTAATCTTCAGACCGCAAGGGAAACTCCAGTCATCCATCCAGCGGCTCCCGCCCCTAATCGTTTCTGATTTGCTACATATACGTCTGACAAAACCTCGAGGCAATTGCTGATTGGACATGCACCAGTACATCCAATCATTGCCGTGATGTGATTTGTCTGTCAAATACATTTATCCCGCCCCCCAGACTAGCTACTAGCCAATACGCCCATAATTCTGTTATTTTTCTTTTCGCTTTAAAATATCAGCCGTTTGTATTTTGCAAAATATCCGGCCTGGTGCATGGCACAAGTCAAAGGCAGTGTTCTTTAAGCCTATTCCCATTTACACTGCAGTATTTTTCAAAACTAGTCTTGTAGCCTAGCCACCCCTTCTGCCCAACAGATCAGTGATTGGGTGTGACGTTAACATGGGCTATTTTTAGTAAAAATGTGAAAATATAAGGGGCTACTCACAGTTTTATAGTGTTGGCACCCTGTCACGTTGAACCTGATCAGGGCTGAAAATAAAGCACTTGCATCACACATTCTTAAAAAAAAAGTAATTTTTTTTAGAGCGTGGTATTCAAAATTAAGTTCAAATCTATTATCTTGCTTTTGTAATTGGAAAGCAAGTAAATGCAAAATAAACCATTCAAGGGCTTAATTGTCAATATGACGAAGTCATGCATACACTTTAACAAATACAATGTTCTTTTATTTGGAGCACAAAAGAGCTGACAAAAACAAAACAAAGGCAAGAAGTAGAATCCAACCAAAACTCAACAACTATAAGGGAAAAGCTTTAAGTGCAAAGGGAGGAACATTAATGTAATGAGATAATGAAATTACTGGGCAGCAAAACATTGTAATTTATTTGCGTATTGCTTCAGTGCTGGAAACCTTTGAAATGGGTGCAAAGTTGTTCTGCAACAATCAAAGGAAGGTAGATAATCACAAAAGACCATTCTGTTTTTTCTGGTTAATCAGTTTAGTTGCATCTGTTACTTATTCACATTCCCTTCCATGGACTTCAGCTGAGTTAACAAAGTACTCCAGTAATGCTCTCAATGTCATGACAAGAAAAGTCCTCGGCTATACTGATGATTATTCCTGTCGGATCTTCATCGTCTTCCTTGGAGCAAACTCAGCAGACTCAACTTGGAGCCCAAGCAGAGAGTTTCTTTCTGACAGTGAGCTTCAGGGAAATAAGGTCAGCTGTAACTGTAAAGGCTGTCTGTGCATCCACACTAGAACGTCCACAGGGTTTCTTCAAAAATTCTGCCTCGTGACTCGTGCTGTGAGTTATCACCATGTTCACGCAGACAGCGTCTCTATAAGCAGTCCATTGAGTTATCTGGTAGTAGCCCAAGGGCCTTGCCTGGGAGACAGGATGGAGGGAGCATGGAGTTTGAGGCAGGATCCACATTTTCAGAGTCTTCCATTCGCTCTGCACAGCCTTCCCAGTTTATATGGAATCTGGTAACACGTGGGTTAGAAGCCAGAATATTTCTCTGGAGCTGAAAAGCAAAGACAAATATATAGACTTGTGTTAAAGTAACTATTGAAACGTGATAGAATCAAAATTCTTTCTCCTGGATTCCGTGGGTCTATACACATCCAATTATAGAATTCATGCCCATTTTAACCCAACTAGATTTTCTGCCATTTTGAATATTTCCCAAAACAGGGGTTTTCATACATCCTCTTACAGTTTGGCTCAGCTGACACAAAATATTGCATGTAGAATGTCTGGACCAAGCCAGAAAAAAGCTATTTCTTTGTTTTTTTATATTCCAGTTTGCTACAATTGGCTGCCAAAGTTGTGTGCACCCCTACCTATAAAAACCTTGTCAGATGTATGTGCTCTCTGGGTGTTTTATGTTATGTAGGTGCTAATTGTAATTGATTTAACATTTTAAATCATAATTTTAAATCATTTCATCATCCATCTTGAACAAAACCTCCCATCCCCTTTATGAAACTGAGGGCTCTGGGCAGCAGATTTTTTTTTTGTGATTAAAGCTTCAGAGTTCAATACCTCAGAACTGTTCTAAAAAACAGATTAAACTTTATAAATTCAAACTCATACCAAAATTCTTATTTCAAACTAATGAAAAGAATTCTTCAAGATTTATGTAGTCTATCATCATGCCAAAGGAACTCCAGAAATCTACCATCAGTCTGACCTGTGTGTAGTCTGGTTTGATGGGTGGATTTTCACGCAGTTCGGGGTCTGTGTATTCATTGTTTACATAGTAGCCGATGCGGATGAACTCCTGGCCACGATATGTGCAGGTGATAAGAACCACAGTTACTCCAACAGCATCACTTTCAGGAATCAGGCCAGTGTTTGGGGCATCAGCCTGTTTAAAGAATCACAACATTATAACAAGGATGCAGATGCAAACTCAGCCCTCGACAAATACACTTCCGAATGGTCTACTTGTCAGACTGCACCGAGGACTGTGCTACATCTAATATCATAATATTAGAATCCAACACTGCTTAGGTTGTAGAAATGTCGCACAAAGCGTCTGTGAAGAACTAGGCACCACTTTGGGAAAATTTTTGTTTTCCTCATCCACACTATAACCTAAAAACCTGCCTGTTTGGATTTATCCACAATAGAGCTCATTTTTTAAAAGCACATTTTTGATTGTAAAAAATGTGTTAAAAAAAAAAAAAAAAAACCCTCAAAATGAATGCTGAACACTCCACTATGAAACCTGGCTGGATGGGAGCCACCTGACTAACTGTGAGATTCTCTCCAGTCCTTCTCTGCTACTGCACACTCCTGTCTCCATGTGTCAATGTTGCCTAGCAACCCATAATGCTGCAGCCCATGTCCCTGGTATGGCCTGTCTGACCTGTGTGGCTTGTCATGTCCCAAGTCTGCACTCAGTACATTTACATGCTTTGATTATGGTCTGATTAAGGCAATAAATTGATTTTTTTTTTAAACATATTAATGCCATAAGTTATTTGAAATTGACCTATACGTACATGTACTCTGAGCCGAGATTGTGCAATTGTAAATTGATTTATTCAAACATATAAATGCTATAATCGGAGTAAGCCACCGTACTGTTCCTCATTCTCGGATTAAGTAACAGTCATGTATATTTGGGGGACAAGAGAATTCTATTAATACCATCCATGTATTTTTGCCTTAATTGCAATACAGCAAGCATGTAATCATATTGACTGAGTCGCGTGTGTGCCTGCCTCGATGAACTTGTGACAGTTGCATCAGTCAGCTGATTGGGAACTTTATTGTTGGCCTGCCTCAGATCCAAACCCATGTCCCAGGTTTTTCCTCACTAAGCCATCACCAACCTGATGGCAACAGTCCTATTTCCACACCTAGAGATGAGTCTGAAAATGGAACTTAACCATGGATCCTACTGACACACCTGAAACACAAACATATGCCTCCCAGCTGGTACTGGGCCGACCAGGACAGAGTCAAGGATTTGGTCATACTCTTCACTCTCTGCTGAGCCAACGTAGATGATCTTCCATTCCAGATCTATAAAACAAAACAAAGAATGAGGAAATAAATTTAGTTTATAATTCTATGATATATTCCTTACATAGAGTGCTTCAGCATAAATTACTTGGAATCTGGAAACTGAACTTTACAACGTAGAATTTTTATATAGAAATAATGCTTCTTTCCTATCCTATACAGAAAGAAAATCCTTAAATCAGCGTTTTTATATGTCTTTTGGATATTGCCAATACAGCCTATGATCGAGCTGCTGCCATCACATTGAAAACACTAGACGCTGTCTACACTCAGCACTTATGATCAAGATTTATGATGAGTGACAGCTGTAACACACACCGTGCCCTGAATTCCAATGTTGGCTTGCCGTCTTTTAGTTATAAGATATCATCATCACAGGTATTTATTCATTTACAAAACTTTACTAAATGTGCTTCCACCTTATATTATATTACAATTATTAAAAATAAATCAGTGATGAAAACACTGATTCATCTGCTACAATTTTTCTGGCTAAGTGAGATCCTGATATTAAGAACTTATAACCAACCTTGTTTTAAAACAAAATCATGAATTACAGGTTGGCATACATCAGGTTGGTATGCAAACCTGTCATTTATTATTACATTGAACAAAGAAATTATATATATAAAAACTAATTTTTCCAATAAAGGCAACAGGATTGTGGGTTAGAAGTTTAGAAAGAGCTATTTTAAACATAATTTACTTCCAACTCAACAATCTTTTGTCAACAATGCTGAGGGAATTTCAACCCAGTTCCACAGAATTCTTGTTCTGGGCTGTCCAAATAATCCTTCATAAAGACTGCATAATCATCTGAGGCCAAACATATTACAGCTGAAGTCTTTTTCATATTTGTGAAGAGGCAAAAGTCTGAGGGACCAAATAAGAGTAGGATGGGTGCTGAACTAGTTTAAAGCAGCCAGTACAAACTTATGCACGTTTATCATCTTTTACCACACAGAAACTTGGGTAGCTCTGGAACTTCTAAATTTAAATTAATTACTTCAAATGAAGTAATTTTTCAGTTGATCAGAAAAAAAAAAAGAAATGGTATTATTTCTAAAATATCACAACCCTTGATCACTCCCTTCTGTATCAGACTCAGAACCTAGCACACTCACAAGTTCTCAAAACGGTTATATTTGCAGCATTCATGAGAATGTTTAGCGTTGATAGGGAACTTTAATATTTTCTTATATCATCGGAACAAGCTGAGATTTCTCCAAAATGGTTACCATTAACTCTCAGTAAATTGTTGACTGTCTACCTGAAGTTAGCTCTCTTAGCTAATTTAGCTGGTAGCCATTTCCAGAATGCAGACTGAACCAGTAACACCATCAAACACATGAAATGACAGCAGCTGTGCCACTATACGTACCTTCAGGAAGGTCTTCCATACATTCAAACGTTATTTCGAATTGAAATGGGTTTCCAAAGGGACTCGGGTTATCCAACACTGCCACATTCAACACCTGTACCTTCGCCATTGTTGCAGACGCGCTAAAACGAATTCACCGAAAACAAACGTTCAAAACAATTTCCCGGGGAATGCTTGAAAAACAGCACTATAACAACGGAGGGAGTTGTACGTTTAACCGGTATGAGCTACCAAAAACAGCTCAACCACATTCAAGCTCACATTAAACGATTAAATACAAACTATGCGCGCCCAATTAATGTTTAATTTGAGTAGGTTATATTAATTTTAAAGAACAAATACAATGTTCTCCCGCCGCTTTGACACACCTACCCAGACTTCACCGCGTCTACGGCAAGCGGAACGATTTCCTAATGTGAAAAGAAAAAATGCTCTCTGGTCCCCCTAGTGGTACTGTAAGGTGTTGTGCTGAAAACGTACATAAATTCTTAAATCATTTGAGCAGCATGTCACAATGTTCAACTTATTTTGGACATTATTGCTATGAATTCTGGTATCCATTCAGTTTATACTAAAGTTATTTAATTTTCAGTTTTCAGACATTTATAGGCCTCTACTAATGAGACCGGTCTGATTCCACCAATCACAGGCTTTCATTTGGGGATCTGATCAGCACCACTCACAGTTACGCCATACCTAAAATGTAATACGGATAGTCTGATACACATTTAAGATATCCGTAATTCAATTATGACTAGTAAAAAATCGATTTTAAGATGTCCGTAATTACATTTTGACTAACCGAAATTTGAATTTAAGATATCTCAAATTATCATTCTAGTCAAAATATAATTCTGACTAGTCAAAACCTGTAGATATATCTCAAATGTAATTATGGATACTCTGATACACATTTAAGATATCCGTAATTCAATTTTGACTAGTTGAAATTCGAATTTAGGATATCCATAATTACATTCTGACTAGTCGAAATGCATTTGTAGAGATCCTAAATTCGAATTTCGACTACAGTCAAAATGTGTATCAGACTATCCATAATTACATTTTAAACAACTACAAATGCATTTTGACTAGTCAGAATGATAATTCGAGATATCTTAAAGGACCATACTATCCATTTTGCATGTTTGAGCCTAATATATTCAGTTTTCACACACGTAACTTTACTGACAATCATTTCCCAAAGTATACTACTGGAACGGTGAATTTTTTTTCCCTCTACCTTCCAGACTGCCACTGGATTCAGTTCATTCTGGTATGCTATTAAAATCAACTTGAAATGTTCTTGGGATAGGTAATCCATCATCACGAACAAGACGTACATTCAGGTTTTTTTTGGTTTTGTTTTTGTTTTTGTTTTTTTTTTTTAGAATTTATGGAATTTTAGCATTTAAGCCAATAAAAAGTGCAGTGTGATCTGAAAATGCTTCCAAGTGGTGCATTAAAGTGCTGTGAAAGGAAAAACTGACAACAGGAAGCATTTTTAGATCACTCCACGCTTTTTTATTGCTTAAATGCTAAAATTATGTAACTTTGAAAAAAAAAAACTGTCTTGCTCGCGATGATGAATTACCTATCTCAAGCATATTTCAAGTATCAACAAATTGATTTTAATAGTGTACCAGAATAAATTGAAACCAATGGCGGTCTGGAAGGTAGGAAAAACATTTTTAATTTGTTGTTCCAGTAGTATGCGTTGGGAAATGATTGTCAGTGACGTTACATTTATGAAAATTGAATATATTAGGCTCAAACATGCAGAATGGCCGTATGGTCCTTTAAAACGGCTTGCCATACATGTGGCCACACTTACATGTGATGTCACAGGTCGCACACAAACTGTCATGTCACAGAGTGTGACATCATCGTCCCCCTCAGTTTTTGCATCTTATTAGGGACAGCTCCACCAATCAGTGTGCAGTTTCTTCAGGAACTACCGTAGTTTTGTGCAAAACCATTAATTACAATGCTTTTAATTTTTATTTATTTATTTTTTATCAGTATTTTACACAGGTATCTCAGCGTTGGCTGTCATCTGCCAGTGCCAATCTTATTACCATTCTAGAATTTTGTGTTGACTTTATTGACAAGCAAACAATTATTATTTCTGAGACCAATCCAGGAATGTTTTCTGAAGGTTACAGGAAAATTTCCAAAGCGGTTGAGGTAAATGTTCCCTTCAAGTTTCCCTGGACCGTAGTGTGGAGGGTTGCTGTAATGCCACAGATCCTATTAGAATATTCACTATTTTATTTTAAAAATTGCCTCAATCCCCTGCTACAGTCTTAAAGAAAGGCTTCTGAGGCTTGAAGCTCTCTTCCGTTTTCTTTGCCCCTGTGCGTGTGAGAAGGGGAGATTAGGTGAGGATTAGAAACCAATGGACCAGCTGGCTGCCGAATTCATCCTTAAAATATTCCAGGAATGTTGATTTCGTTTCTCATGTTGAGAAACATGAAACCTGATGGAGGCGCTATTTCATGCCATTACCCAGGTTGCTAGGTAAGAGCAGACCACAGCGAACAGTCAAACATTGTGCTCCTGCTCCAGCAGGTTGGAGCAAGTGGGTACAACCTGGCAACATCTAGACTATTTTAATCATAGAAGTTCTGTTTAAATGAATTAACCGAGGCTGAATATGCACAATATTCTACTGATACAACTGAATTACTATTTTAAGATATTAAGCAGTCAGTTTATTCTTTTCTTTATGGAAACAGGAGGAATCGGGTCTGCTGCACCGCTTCACTAAACTGCCGCGTTTTTCCTGGACTTTGGTGCGTAAAGACGCAGCACAAAGGAGGATCTGTGTGCCGTGCTGCAGGTAGATAACTGCGCTCAGGTAATGTAACACGAAACTCAGTCACGTGACCAATGGCGATTTGGAGAGTAGACGAAAAAAAAACTGCTTTACATGAAACATCAAGTACTGAAACATCAGGAGTGGTGCAGTCAGTACTTAACAGTGCGTCCTCTTCAGCAGATAACACGGCAGGTTTCATACAGCCTAGGTGTCTGAAAATGTTCGTAAACATTTTCAATGTGAAAAACTGTTGGTTTCATTTTTGACAAGGTGAGGCGGAAGCGACGTTCATTCGTGAGGAATTAACCTGCTGGATATTTCCCGTTTTGCTTGAATCACCTGTACACAGCCTGATCAAAGGGTATGTATACTGCATTTACCTTAACAAAATATAACTTTAAACTGCTGTGCCCTAAATGGATGCTAGTTAATAACAACAATAATGCTGCTTTTGGTGCAAATGACAATCCAAGTTGTAAGTTGTAGTCAAAGCTGGTATTGACATCTTATATTTTTTTTTATAAATTAATCGTCTGCCATTATATGTCAAAGTAAGTGGACAAATCTCCCACAAGTGCAGATTTTTACCTTTAATCCGTGTAACTATTTAGATATTTTTGATATGATTAATATATGCAACCTATGAATTTGAGATTTTCACATGTGAATTCAATCTGCAAACATTTAGATTTTATTGAATCTCTCTTATTGAGTGTCAGAAGTCTTTTTTTTCTCAAACAAGTGAAAAAATGGTCAGTGTAGTGAATTTATTTTAATCTCTTTCCATTTTAAATGAGCCTGACTGAGGAGCAAAACAGAATATAGCAGTATTCTATTACTACTGTAGTATCAAGACAATCACACTTAATTGCCACAATTTGTAGTGCTGTCTTATTAAGGGAGGATTTCCCAGTGACGTTTTAAGGCAGCAAATAAAAACCAAATTCAATGCAATAAAATTACAAAAATAACTTAAGATTCCGGAGTTATTAATAGCTTTTACAGTAAATTATTAATAGCTTATTACCCTCAGAGGTTTAACTCTACAATGACAGAAATGGTGATTCAACATCAGGCAGAATATCTGACTCAGTGCTTGTATCAGTTGTTAGTCGACTGACTCAGTGTCAGAATAAAGGAGGCATTATGTGTGTCAGTGTGGTCAAAAATGTGTTACAGTAAGCATCTCTGCATTATTTCTAACCTGTCTGATGAGCTTGTGGCTTAATCTGTTCAAAAGGGCTGATGAATCCAGATGGTGAATGTCGGATCTGATGAAATGGACCCGAGCTGATGTCCTGCAGACCCGCTGCCAGTCTGGCCTCGCCCAGCCCTGCTGGTCACGGGTAGAGACGCTTCCAGACATGCTGGCCATGCCTGGTACCGTGGTTGGGAGTGTTTTACTGCTGGTACTGGGTCATCCTGTCTTGGGTGAGCCAGTCACTGCCCTCTCATGCTCACACCCCCGCACAAAACAAACCATCCTTAAGATTACTCAAATTGGGACTGACACACACACACACACACACACACACACACACGCACAGAGAGAGAAACACACTTCAGCTGNGGACTGACACACACACACACACACACACACACACACACGCACAGAGAGAGAAACACACTTCAGCTGCTTTTCTTATGCAAGGATAAATTTTAAAAAAGCTTAAGAGACATCACACAGAGAATCTGAAACATGTACAGGCTTGTCAGTATGTTGTACGAACGTTATACTAACATTGCACTAAAGGTTATGCACTCTGTTATAAGACAAATATATTTATATCCGGACTATGCTTATCAGTCTTTTACCAAAAAATTCCAGTTCACTTTATCAAACTTCAACAGGTGACATCTCACAAAGTAGTGACACAGCCATTTTGCCCTATCTTTGAAACATTTTGTCGGTGCCCATGTTTCTGTGTCTGAATATAGGATTTATATATACATTGTAATTCTTGCTGTGCTACAGAGTTTTGTTAGACTTTATTTCTGAGCAGAAACACCACCTCCCCTCCTCCAACTCCCACTTTTTGTTATCAAGGTGTACTTTTGTCCTTGTAGAGTTTACTGTTTGCCCAAATGAATGATTGACTGTGTTACAAAAAGCCAAACGAGGATTTACATTTTCAAAACTTATTACTATTAAATTGATTCTACATAACATTAAAATGGATAGAAAAATGTTAGCTTTGCGATTTCTCAGTATTTTAAAACAACCTTTTTGACTGACTCAGCTGACTGTATGTAGTGAGGTACTGGCTGCATTCCTGAGTCTCTCTTCCTCCTCTTCCTCCTCCTCCTCCTCCTCCTCCTCCTCCTCTTAGTGGTTACTATGTAGTTTCATTATGTCACTGAGTAATCACATGGGTGGCCATGGATAAAATGGCTGGGAACAACACTGGAGTGGCAGGGCTGTAAAATGCTTACAAATTACTTTGCTTCCTAGAAGTCTGCAAGAGGTTAAAATAAACTTGTACCATATAGTTGGTTATTTGGCTTGAGTATAGGGGTTGAAAACACCTGATGGACAAGGATGTTAACTTAGAAGCAGCTAGATTAAGAATTTTTAAAGATAAGAATGTCTTTTAAGAAATTTTAAGTTAATTATTTGTTTTTTAGTCACAGCTCTGGAATCACAGTGGCCTGATACTCACAACTATGATTCATCTGGCTGGGTTCTTAAGATGTAGGTGGAATGTGCTCTGATTTTCCCCCACAGTCCAAAAAAAAAAAAAAATCNAAAAAAAAAAAAAAATGCAGGTTAGGTGAACTTGGAACTTTAAATGGCCTGTCCAGAGTGCTTCTTGCTGAGTGGATGTTGGGTTAGGCTCCAGCCCCCACAGCCCTGTATAGGATAAGCATTATAGGAAATGGATGTACAGAAGGAAGCATTTGATTTGGTGTTCTTTGCTGTTCAGGTTTTTGTGATGTAAAGCCTGAAAAACAGCATACTAACTGTAGGGTCACATTAAGGTGGAAAAAGGCATATTTTTCAAAAACCTGCAATTTCACAATTTAGGGGTGTGTAGATTTTGTATATTCACTGTATGTGTGTGCTGCATATATGGAACCTTCTTACCTATTAAAAGTAGATGTGTTCATCATATCCTCACTGGTGACTCTTATTATTTGTTGCTGAAGGTTGTCTGTGTTTATTACATGTTGGCATGATTTTCCAGAGTTTTCCTCAAGACTTTTTTTTTTTTCTTTTGATTTGATGACGTACCTTCATGCTTGACAGATGATTTGGCTTACTTGGAGCTATTAGTTTTGCCATGTTTCTTTGAAGATTCACATCTGAATGGCATTCGACCAAAAATAGGCATCTTTGAGGCAGTGTTTGCAATTGATTTGTAAAGTGAGTAAGTTCCTCGGCTACTTTTTCATGGAGTGTAAAGTATAAAGTCCTGATGTTTCCACTCTGTTCACAGGGAATTATACCATTCCTGGAAGCAGCACCCGCTCTAATACCACTGATGTAAGTGAACATGCTCATATTTTGTCCAGTAAATAAGGTCAGACAGTACCAGATGGGTCACAGTCTTGTATTTCTTTATTTGCAGCCAAACAAAATTGCTGCTATTGTGGCTCCTGTTGTCGTACTGAGTGTCCTTGCTATAGTCTTGGCTGTTCTTGCTTGGCTTTTCTGCGTGGTGAAAAAGAAGAGGCAAACTGAAGGGACGTACAGACCCAGCGCTGAGGAACAGTCTGGAACACACAGCGTGGCGACGCCAGATGCACTCAAGTTACCAAAAGAAGAAAGACTCATTTGAGTTTCTGGACTTAATTTTCATGCAGAACATGTACATTTTGTGAGGATACAAACGCATGCATGGCAGCGTTCATGTTTGACAATGCTCTTTCTCAAGAGCTGAAAGAAAAATGTCTAATGGAGTAGGGCAGGACAAAGCCCACATTTGGGGCACAATAACATGAAGGATTCACTTACCATTTATTTCAACAAATTCTCAATAGTTCCTGCAAGAAACCATGAGGAAAAGTGACAAATGGATTTTAACAAGATTTTGACATCCAAAAGTTTGGACATTTCCTCTGCACAAATGAAACATCAGCTGCAGTATTTTAGTTTTTCATTTGCCTTAATATACCATTTATATCATGTACCTGTACTTCATTTGATACAGTCTAATTATATATAGACTCAAGCTGCTGGTACAAGAATTACTTTCACTGGAAAGACCTATACTGATCTTTTACCTCTGACAGTCATGATGAGTCCATCACATTTCAAATGGGAGACAGATGTTTTTAGCCTAATGAACAAACATCTGTCTTTGTCTCTTGATTTGAGAAAGACCTGCTGTACACTGGGAAATTTTATCACGCAAAAGCAAATAACTGTTTACACTTGAAACATTATTTTTAAAAAATCTGATAATTGTATTGATTTAAAGTGATATTATTTGTAATTTCTCCTTTCCTGTCAGATCAACCAGTGCATATTTCGTTGTAATCACAATGCTTTACAGTGTCGCAGCATCTATCAAATAAAGGAAATATTTGTAGAATAGACAAGTAGTTAAACTTTTTAAACTGTTGTAATTATTTAAAGCCTCATCTGCAGACAACACCCTAATCCAATTTTTCATTTTTCTTGAAAATAGTCAATATTTAAAGTATGATGATGCTTATCAAAAAATCCCAGTCAAAATCGGATACAGTTATGCAGCAGCGGAGTATCTAATTATTTTAATTCATTACAGTCCCATCATTTGGCAAAGTGAAATGAAAGGCTAACAAAACTCTAGATGGCATGTAAGATAAGTGCAAACAATCCACAACTCTGATGTTATTATTAGTTCATATACAGAGACTTTAACATACAAATTATTTTTCTGGTTCTGAATGGTTTTATGAAATGTCTGAAATACAGGCATTTTGGTGTAAAAATAATCTCACAATCCACAGTCAATGTAGAGTTTATATAACACTGAGAAGTTTAAAATTCATAATGCACTTCTGTAAGATCACCATATACACGCTATGCTTAGATTAAGTTTAAACTGACTTGGAGGTGTCAAGCTTCATTTTTTTGTAATTTAAGAAGGTTTTATTTTGTAAAAAAGTATTAAATTTCATACTTCTGCATCATCTAGTGATAATAATGTTCTGACAGTAACTGAGTCAGAGTTCTGGATTAAACATAAATAATATTCAGTGGAAACTCCCACTGATAACACAGCAACCAGAAGGTTATCTAATTTAGTTGATGAATAACACAGAACATGCAGAGGTGAAAACCTGGAAAAAGCTCTTTGTAAACTAGTGGTCATTCTAACAGGAACTGGTATCAAAACAGTTGAAACCATTTTTTTTTTTTTTTTTTTTTTTTTCATTTATTACATTGCAGCTACTCTGGTTTTAATTAATTCAATAGATTCTATTCTTAGTTGCTTTTATGAATACTTTACATTGCTTTTTACTTTATTTCATTTGACTGTCATAGGAGGCTTACAGGCAGATGACATACTCTGTTTTATAACTATAAATAGATAAAAATCTAAATTTGTATATTAGAAATGTTTTTACCTATTCCATTAATCATGTTGCAACCACCCAAGGGTGGAGCACCCTTAGGTTGAGAACCTGATTACCCAATCAATATGTTGCAGAACACATACTGAATGCTCTAGTCTGTAATGCTAACTGGTCACAAATCAAAAAACTCAATGAAAACACGGAGGCAGTAAAAGTAGCCTTTTAATCAGATACATGTTTTTAATCATCCTCCAATTTCAAGGCTTCACATTAAAACCACTTGCTTTTAATTTGGCAAAGCAATGATGTAATAGATGAAAGGATGCAAATATTTCAATGCATTCAAAACATACAAAAAAAAAACCAAACAAACCTGTCCAACAAAAACTTCACTAATATCAGTTAACATCAATGTCTTAACACTAGAACAATAGTAATCTAGATGTGATTTTTTTCAGTGTGATTGACTGATCAGTGCATGTTAGAGAGGGATTAAAGGGATGGAGTTGAAAGTGAAGCGGTGAAACATGATTTGGCAGCTGAGCGGGTGAACTTTAGGCAACTTCCTCCTCTCCCTCTTCCTCAAACTCGCCTTCCTCAGCGGTGGCATCCTGGTATTGCTGGTACTCAGACACCAGGTCATTCATGTTGCTCTCTGCCTCAGTGAACTCCATCTCATCCATGCCCTCGCCAGTATACCAGTGGAGGAAAGCTTTACGACGGAACATGGCGGTGAACTGCTCGGAGATGCGCTTGAACAGCTCCTGAATAGCTGTGCTGTTGCCAATGAAGGTGGCAGCCATTTTGAGGCCACGGGGTGGGATGTCACAGACGGCGGTCTTCACATTGTTAGGGATCCATTCCACAAAGTAGCTGCTGTTCTTGTTTTGCACATTCAACATCTGCTCATCCACCTCCTTCATGGACATGCGGCCCCTGAACACTGCAGCCACAGTGAGGTAGCGGCCATGACGTGGGTCGCAGGCAGCCATCATGTTCTTGGCATCGAACATCTGCTGGGTGAGCTCGGGCACTGACAGGGCGCGATACTGCTGGCTGCCCCTGCTTGTGAGGGGGGCAAAGCCAGGCATGAAAAAGTGCAGACGGGGGAAGGGCACCATGTTGACGGCTAGTTTACGGAGATCAGCATTGAGCTGGCCAGGGAAGCGGAGACAGGTGGTCACCCCGCTCATGGTGGCGGACACCAAGTGGTTGAGATCTCCATAGGTGGGGGTGGTAAGTTTAAGTGTGCGGAAGCAGATGTCATAGAGAGCTTCATTGTCAATGCAGTAGGTTTCATCTGTATTCTCTACCAACTGGTGCACAGAGAGGGTGGCATTGTAGGGCTCCACCACAGTGTCAGACACTTTGGGGGAAGGTACCACACTGAAGGTGTTCATGATACGGTCTGGGTACTCCTCGCGGATCTTGCTGATAAGTAGGGTGCCCATACCAGAGCCAGTACCACCACCCAGGGAGTGAGTAAGCTGGAAGCCCTGGAGGCAATCACAGCTCTCAGCCTCTTTCCTCAGCACATCCAAGACAGAGTCCACCAGCTCGGCTCCCTCTGTGTAGTGGCCCTTGGCCCAGTTGTTCCCAGCTCCACTCTGGCCTGTGGTCAAGGAGTATCACAATTCATTTTGCTGCTCGAGGAACCACAGTCAATTACAACACCATGACAAAAATCCATACACTCAGTTCTAATTTCCTCACAGATAAGTACATCTTTGCTCAATACACATAACTTACCAAAGACAAAGTTGTCGGGTCTGAAAATCTGTCCAAAGGGACCAGACCTGACTGAGTCCATGGTACCAGGCTCCAGGTCCACCAGTATGGCACGGGGCACATACTTCCCACCTGAAATGAGGCAAAGGGATCAATGATAGTTCCAAAGGATTTGTACATTTTTTTTTTTTTTNATTTTTTTTTTTTTTTGAGCATGGTGATGTAAAATACTTCAGGATATGGAAAGCATTTTGCATAGCAGCAGAGCTAGAAAGGTGGGGGGAGGGAACAGCAAATTTAGAGTTTGGCTGGTGCTGTAGCTCAAAGCTGAATATGTCTCTCACCTGTGGCCTCATTATAATAGACACTGATCCTGTCTAGCTGCAGATCACTGTCTCCATGGTAGGAACCAGTGGGATCAATGCCATGCTCATCACTGATCACCTCCCAGAACTGAGAGAAACAGGTGTGGCAGGAAAGGGGNGGGGGGGGGGGGGGGGAGAGAGAGAGAAATTTAGTCCATGGCCAAAAAAAACAGCAGATATGTAAGAGGTGGGGCCACAACATTAATAAATAATATATGTTTATATTCATAAAAAATTAATTATGCCTGTCAGACTGTTTATTTTCTGGTTGAATACAGATCATAACAGCAGTCCATTAGTCAGAAAGAAAGTCTCATGAGTAATCATGGCATTATTCTGATAAGTGTCCTCCATGTTCCAAGAACATATGGGTCAACATGCTTTAAATGTGTAAAATGACAGCATGCAAAAATTGAAAATAAAAATTTAAAAAATTGATTGGATGGGCTTTAAAGAAAATATTTCTCAGCAGAAATTGAACTGAAAAGCACTTCAGGGTAAATAGACCATGTCTTCTGTGTAGGGGAGGGGAATAATCTTATACAATGCATCTGTTTACATTAATATTCCATTATGCATTTTATTGCCTGCAAAAATTCGACAACAGTACAGAAAAAAAACCAAAGGATATCTGCCAAATAACTATCATTTGGAAATATATTGTCCTATCTGTTGTATAAATCTATGAAAATCTACCCATGCCTGTAATCCTGAGCTCAGTGTAACCCTGCGAAGAATATCAATGAGCAAATAGGCTGTAATTTAAATTTTAGACATTGCAAGCTTGTAAAACAAAAAGACACCGCATTGGATTTGTTCTAGAGAATTCTAGGTGGATGGATTAGAAGGCTCCTCTCAGCGTCATCGAGGCATGCCTGCATGAAAGCCCGCACAAGTCCACCCAGACTGCAAAACCACACATGCAGAGAGAAGAAGATACCTTGGCCCCGATTTGGTTTCCGCACTGTCCGGCCTGCAAATGCACAATTTCGCGCATTTTGGATGGATGAGAGGAAGGTCGAGCAGAAAGAGTATCACGGAGAAAGATTCACAGGATGATGGCTCCTGCAGTCAACTGTCCAGGATTGTTGCACCGCCTCTATACCATCTACTGGGCCGAGGCGGTGGTGCAACCTGACGTCATCGCCATGGCAACCAAAGACCGGAGGAGAGAGGGAGGAACCAAGGGCAGTGGAAATGGCGGATATGATGTCGGGGAGCTGCATCTATCATCAATGAGGCTGCACGGACTACGCTTACAGCTGAACTTGACGCAATATAGCTATTTGCGTAAAGATATTGTGTCTAGTTAAGCTTTGGTGAACTTTGACCTTCAGTCACTAGAAAACTGTAACAGAGCTGTGTCAAAATTTGAGATGTATTTATTTAGGGGATTTTTCCGCAAATTTATCCGGCGGTTTCTCTTCTTACTCTGCTATAGAGGCAAGTGAACAAGTAAACGTATTTCAAATGTTAAGTTATGTAGATGTCTTGACGCTTTTTCACGGTGGACGCGCATTTCCTCACACAAAAGTGAACATGCATGATACAAATGCAAATGGCAAAAGTGTGTCAATTATTGCGTGTTTACTATTGGCAGAGGTTAGATGAAGATGCTACAACAGCGATTATACGTGACGAATGTTTAACATAAAACACACTTTACCCGACAAAAAATACTGGGAGAGACATTTCAGTTGCTCTTCGATTTTCATTGGGACATGATGTCGCTACTGCCTTTCTAAATCTACATCTACGGTAACCGATGAGGCGTTTATTTATTCTGGCTCAGGAGAGCTGTGGGAGCTTACAGACAGGTGAGCGGACTGGACTCACGTGTACAGCCTGCCTGGGAGCCGCCCGGTACATCTCGTTCATGTGTGTGTGACATATATGTACACGATGTGACATACACCCCAATGCGCCGCATAAACATGATTTAAGTAGTGGTGTTCTATTTCTTAATATTACAAAACTAAAATTAATAGTGTAATAAAATTGAAGCATAATAAAAGTGTAAGTTCTCTAAATAAGCATGCGTACTTGCACTGTATCAACTTGCCATTCAAAAACAAACACACACTTTAGACACTGACAGTCTTTTCTGTAAATCAGTGATCTCCAGCTAATGAGCCATGCATATTAGAGAGTAATGAGTTTGCAGATTTTTTTCCCCAGCTAAATACAGCAGCAACTAATTTCACATTAGTTCCTCATCTTTGTTGGAAAGTACTAGTCTGCCTGCCTGCCTACTTTATATTCATGTTTTCCCTATTTCCAATATGAGGGCACATATTGATATGATAAGATCATGTCAAGTCATCAGGCTTGAGTTATCTGTTCAGTGTGTGTGTGTGTGTCCATATAGAGACAGCCAAAATATGTAGCCCACATGCTGCAAAATATGTCTTTCAATTCATGTCATAAAGGAAATATGACCAATATGCACTTTAAAATTAAGCAAATCTAATTTTGCATGTTTTAATGGGTGACTGATTGGTTAGAATAGTAAATATACTGTTAGAGTAAACTTTTTTCTTATTGCTCTGAACTGGTTTGGCCGGTTTTGGGAAAAAATTAACCTGTTAAAATAACAGGTGGTTTAGGTTGGGCAACCATACTAGAGTCACTGAGTTCACAGATTAAAGAAGTTAGCAGAATCATAGATTCTTGACATGTTATTAATGGTCATGCTTCACTGGAGGGTTTGAAAATTGCTTAACCAGATAGTGCAACAAACAACAAATTAAGAAGTTGGTTAAAAAGTTTGTCCTTGGATGTTGACTTGTAGTTGTAACACATTAACATCCTGACTGATTACATTCCAAACATGCAACAAGTACCAACCACGTTTAAGATTTCCAACCACGGGCCAATAGGGATTTATTTCCTGTTTTACAGCTCTGCCACATACAGTGTTGTTTCACATTGCTTCAGTATCTCAGTTACTCCCAGAGAAGTCACAGGAAAAACAAGAGCATTTGCTGCTTCAGGTCAAGAACAATAGAAAAACAGTCAGCGCACTCTGGGGCTTTCAGGAGAAACGTCCAGGAGCTAAGTCATATATTTACTAATGACAGAAGAATGATTTAGGCGCTGTTAAACCTGGAGACTGTAGAATTCCGTAATTGTATGTGGAAAATTATTGGTCATGTCGCTTCCAGAGGAGGACCTTACATGTCCTGTATGCTGTGACATCTTCACAGACCCTGTTTTACTGTCATGCAGCCACAGTTTCTGCAGGAGCTGTCTGAAGCGCTGCTGGGATATGGGGTTGCATGAATGTCCTGTATGCAGGAAAAAAGCTTCCAAGTCCATTCCTCCCTGCAATCTGGCTCTGAAGAATCTCTGTGAGGCTCTTCTGCAGGCCAGAATTCAAAGTTCAGTGGTGTTGGAAGACAAGACGAACTGTAATCTCCATGGGGAGCAGCTGAAACTCTTCTGTTTGGTCGACAAACAGCCCATCTGTGTGGTGTGCCAGTCTTCCAAATTACACAAAACTCATGACTGCATCCCTATAGAAGAGGCAGTGGTGGACTGCAAGGTAAAAACATGTTCCTCAAATACTTTTTAACATAAAACCCACGAAGCTAACTTGCTGTTTTCTTGTGTTTTTAATCTACAAGCTGTCATGAGGTCAACAAACAGGATTTTTCCTGTAGGTAGAATGTTGTTCCTCAGGTCTGTTCTGTCTTTGTAATTGACATTGTTATCTTTTAGTGATGAGTGAGAGCCTAAAATATCCCAAGAACTCAAACAATATAAAAATCATTCCATAAGGCTATTTGATCACTGCTTTTGCAAATCATCCTGTGTGTTTTATAACTTTCAGGATGAACTCATGTTATCCCTCAAGAGCTTGCAAGATAAACTGGAGAGCCTCAAAAGAATTCACAGGACCTCTGCTGACCTCTTCAGTCATATAAAGGTAATCTGTAAAGATGAGGCATCTTACATTCTTAGTTTCCTAGTAAAATGAGCTCAAATGAAACAGAGTTTGCAATCGTCTCCCTCAGAATCAGGCACTGAAAACACAGAACCTGATCAAGAACCAGTTTGAGCAGCTTCATCAGGTTCTCTACGATGAAGAGTCAGCCAGATTAGCAGCTGTGAGGAAAGAAGAGGAAGAGAAGATTGCAGGAATGAAGGATAAGATTTCAGAGCTTTCAGCACAGATGTTATCAATTACAGAGACCCTCTCAGCGATCCAGGAGGAGCTGAAAGAGGACGACATGGTCTTGTTGGAGGTTTGTACACTCCTGTTTACACAAACCTTTTAATTATCGTTCCCAAATATCTTCCCCTCTTGACACTTTATTTTATTTTCCAGAATTTCAAAGCCACTCAGAACAGGTATGTCATTCCAATAATGGATTTATTTCTGCTTTGATGTGTTGAATGTGACAAAGTTTCACTGGATATCTGTTGTGATCACAGAATTAACAGTGTGCAGCTTGGTTCAGACTACATGTCTGGGACACTGATTGATGTGACCAAGCATCTCTGCAATCTCAAGTACAGAATCTGGGAGAAAATGCTGGACCACATTGAGTATTGTGAGTACACGGAACTTTAATTTTGCGAGTATCATAGTATAATCCAAACCATGTCCAACTTGAACAACTTTCTCGCTGGCTATAATTTCCTGTCTGTTAGCTCCTGTGACTTTGGACCCAAACACAGCACACCCCCGCCTCATCCTGTCTGATGACCTCACTTCCCTCCACTACTCAAAGCAGCCCAGTGGTTGCCCTGACAACCCAGAGCGCTTCCACATCAGCGCTGAGGTGGTCGGTATGAGTGCTCTCGGCTCAGGAAGTCACCACTGGGTGGTGGAAACGGGAAGTAATCAGGACTGGCTCCTGGGTGTGGCCTCTGTATCTGTACCTAAGAATGCTGAAGTCTCTGCTCGGCCTGAAAATGGCTTCTGGACGTTGTGTTTCCGGGACGGAGAGTTCAGGGCGATGTCCTCTCCNCGGCCTGAAAATGGCTTCTGGACGTTGTGTTTCCGGGACGGAGAGTTCAGGGCGATGTCCTCTCCACCCACCCTGCTGACAGTGCCAAGAAAGCCCAACCAAGTCAAAGTGCATCTGGATTACGACAAGGGGACTATGTCTTTTTTTGACCACCCTAATGACACACTCCTTTATACTTTTACACACACATTTAAAGAAACATTACTCCCATATTTTTATACACAGAGCAATAATCCATTAAGAATTATGCCAGAAAAGGTATTTGTCACCATGTTGCGCCAGTGAGTGGATGAATGGTGAGTGTTGATGAATAAAATGAATTTCAGTCTTCAAAAAAAAAAATAAAATAAAATTTGGATTGATGTATATGTTTTGTTGTTCATTTCTCTCACCTTAGGCATGCAGGGTGCTCTTCATCCTAATTTTGGTGTTTCATAAATGTCAAAAAATGTTAATGTTTATGGTGGCTCAACCATTCCTCTTTGAATGGGAAAATGGGGATTGATTCTATGTATTGAGTTTAAAAAAAATATTATGTAACCCACATACTAAAATGCTGCACAAGAAACACCGGTACCTGTTAGAAAATGAATGTGTGTTCAGTGTGTAAACTTATGTCATTGTTTGTAACTTCGGATCTTCATTTGGTGATGTTTAATTAGTGTGGTGGGTTTCTTTAGTGAAATCCAAGTATCACACATTCAGACAAAATGCATTTTGTTTGAGTCTGTGTACACATGATGGCGCCAAAGTCAAACTAATTTGGGGGTATTTCACTACAACAACAACTGTTACTATCTCACTACTTAACTGAGAAAATCAAAGCTTCAGAACATAATCAGTGCAATTAAAATCTTCTTTATCCTCATTATTAATGTATATTTTGATATAGGACATTAACATAAACCAGACGTTTTGTTTTTTTTTTAAACAATTTTATCGCTTTCCCACACTGCACTGATGTATTCTATTGAAGAAAACATTGGAAAAATAACATTAATACAGGTATAAAGTAATGTACAGTTGGACATACAGCATGATCACACATATCCATAGGTTTAATTTACACATGTTTTTGCTGTCTTAAATCTATGCAGGTGAGTTTTGTACAGGTGAGGTTTCATTTTTCTCTGTGGCGCAACAGTTGCAGAATTTCTTGATGCAGGCATCAGGAAGGAAAGGCACCTTCTCCAGACGAGACAGGTAGACAAGTGGCTGGATGGTGCTGCTGATGTTAAGAAAGCCAAAGCCCACAGGCTGCACATAGCAGCGAAACACATCAGGGGAATTAATAGTCTTCAAAGGGAAACAGTGCTACAGGCGGCAGGTAGTTGAATACAATGATACCAAGGATGGAGAGCACCACCTTGAAGGCTTTCTTCTTCATGGGGTGCATCTCATCTTTCCCTGCACCACGGGACCTCTTCAGGGCCCACAGGATGGTGACATTACACACAATCATCCATGTAAAAGTTGCCAGGATCTCACCAGTGAACACTTTCTCAAAGTTGGGGAAACCTCCCACAGTCTTGGCTGCAGAATAGGCAAAGGTGAGGCAGAGTACCACCACTGTGAGGCCTATCCTGTAGTTGATGTGTTTGAGCTTCCCAAATGTTATGGGAAAGACAACAGCCACAAAACGGTCCAGGCAGACACAGGAGAGAAAGAGGGGGCCGCTGGTGTCTTTCACGCCATATGAGAACTTAAGGGCAGACCACACCCCCTTGCTGTGCAGGAGGTAGAAATTAAGGAAACTGATGGGGACCATGGCGCCAAAGTATGCATCCATAAAGGCCAGGCAGCCCAGGAATAGGTCAGATGTGGAGGACTCTTTGCGACTGCGAATAAGGATTGCAATAACAAGTATGTTGGCAGGGATTCCCACTATCAAGTTGAAGCATTGCATGGCCAGGTCAAAGTGAATGCCCTGTACCAGGATTTCACAGCCTTCAAATACGCTGAAGGGTTTTTCTGTAGTATTCAAGCTTGTGGTGTTGGGGAAGGAGCTTGAGTTTTCAGCCATGGTTCTAAAAGGGGGAAAAACAGGATTCTGATGGGAGCAAAAACACATATTTACAGTAATGACAGCACTCAGTCAGTCACTTACCCATGTGTGGGATAACAAATATGAAAAAGGTTAATGAAAACTGCAAACCATACAATTTAAAGGGCAGTACATCCAATTTATAAAAAAATACCCCCTTTACCTTGTTATTAGTCACGGAGATAAATTCAAGTTAGCCAGCCATTGAGACTTCTGCTGTCACCCCAATATAACAGAGGTGAATGTAATTTAGTTTGCAGTGCTCAGAGCAATGAAAGATGACCTTTTTTAATTCAAGCAAATGCTGCATTAAAATAGCGCAGTAGGACTCAAATATATAGCCTATGGTCCTCTGTCCTAATGAACAGCCCATTGGGTTGATTCCAGCCTGGAATCAGACTGAAATTAAAGAGTTAAAAACATTAAAAATTTAAACATTAAATTTTACATAAACATTTGAAAAATTCAATCCAAATGTGCATTTCTGAAACTAAAATCCTGGTTATTCTGGATATGTCTGAAGAGATTTCTTCAGTATAACAGTCTCAGGGTCTGCAGATTATAAATTCCCTTCACCTCTATTGTATTGTAGTGGTAGTAGAATTCTCACATGAGAATTTATCAAAACCTGGACAGAAAATAGTGAAACTATTCGTTTGAGGATAAGCAGTTTGCTATAGATATTCGCTATAGATAAGCAGTAACATGTTTTTTTTTTTTTTTTNTTTTTTTTTTTTTTTTTTGCAAATTTAATACTCTTTAAATTACCTATATTATTCCCCATTAAAGTCAAGTAGTTTCTGTGATGGGACTGATACTCAAGCTTGTTTTCTAGGTTACAAATGATCCAGTCTGTACCATGTCAAACATAGTTGTTCATTAGAGATGTTCATTATTTCTAGTCTGCATAGTGAAAGTAGACCAGATCCCAGAGAGAGAGAGAAAACATTACAAACACTTTCAGGGCTTTTCCTCAGGCTGTTTTCTTGTTATTCTATCTGTGCTGACTCTCCTCGGGGATGCTTGACTCTGTATACACAGGGACATTTAACTCACTTAAGGGACTCATGCTAGAAGCACCACCCTTTTCATGGCATAATAAAAGGGCAGCTGTTCCCAAATTAAAATGATAAAGTTCGTATTCTGCTTCTAGACAACAGCTTGAGCGTGTTAGTAAAACCAATAGAAAGTCTGATTTTCTGGAGCTTTTAAATGTCTGTTATTGACATTTAGCAATTCTGAAATCTATGACATCACAAGAAAAGGATTATAACCTGGAAAATAAATGAAATAATGGCTGGACTGATGGGATAGTAATTGCCAAGGAGTAAGAGATGAGGTAGAATCATCCAAGCTGTTCTGGCCCTCTGTGTCTCTGTAAGTGCTTTCAGTTTTCCTGATGTGGGCCTGAATTCAAAGCATTAGACTGGGCTATGGGACTACTTATAGTGGCTCTGATTTGCGTGACCTCTTTGGAAATGTGACATTCCTCACATCCAGTGCACCTGAGCTCCCTCCAGAGTACAGACTACCTACCTCACGTTATTGGAGCCCGAGGCTGTCATCATCCATCGCACAGCCATCAAGGGATCCATTCTTGTTCAAAGTGGACCTTTCCTGCCTCAGCTCCCTCGGAGGATTGTTTCTTACCTCCCTGTGCTGCTGGCACACACGCACACACACACACACACACACACACACAGCTGCAGGACTAATCACCGAGGAGAGATGATCTCTGCCAAGATGCTCATCCCCAGAGATGGCAGACTTAATCAATTAAGTTTTCCTTCAGGCAAATCTACTGAAAACGAAATAAACAAAACAGAGTATTTTTCAGTATTCAGTGTGTTTCAGTAGGTGCTGAATACCCTGCAATAATTAAGTGTTTCACATGTGATCTATCACTTCATGTTAAAGGTTTATACTGGGAAATAACAGACTTGTGTCATCTCTTTGACATTTCATTGCTGAAACAGAGAAAAACAGCCATGTCTTATTCTAAATTATTCTAATGCTACAATGTGTGTTTTATTTCTGAGAAATGTTTCCATCATTCAACTTGGAAGAATTTACTTTAAAAATATATTTTATTATATAACAGCAAACTTTATGCATAACTTATTTGTTATGAGTAAATATTTATGGAAAATATGTTTTTTGTGTTTTTCTATAGATTTTCTGTTAATAAAACTTCTCGGTCATTTGCCTTTGGAATGTTTTAAGTTATTACTATGTTACAAATAAAGAATACTTATAAATTGAGTATATCTGTCTTATCTTATCTTATCTTATCTTATCTTATCTTATCTTATCTTATCTTGAGTACAATTAGCTTTCCCAACGTATTCAAAGTCATATTACAAATCTTACACTTTTTACTTTACTTAGTTTTTACATAACTCTTAACTCTTATAGATTTGAAGGCATTTAAAATGAAAACAAACCTATAAAGAAACCAAACCATTATTCACTTTAATTTCCTACTGATACACACTAATTTTGGACTTACAAAGGATGCACTGAAGCACTGAAGGAAAAAAAGAAAAAAAGCTCATTTATGCACCTTATTTTATTGACATTTATTTGTATCTTTTTGTATCTTTGTATCTATCTTGTATCTTATCTTTTTTCTATCTTCCAAGTATAAAATTGATGCAACTTATATGAACTCAGGACTTATTATAACAACTTTGTGACACTCAAAAATATGTAGCTGTGTCACACGATCACTTTTTCATTGAAAAAACTTAATCAGAAACTTTAAAACTAAACCTAACTAATTTACAATTTACAAATTGATATTGATCTGTGGACCTTTCAAAAATGTATTTTCTTTTAATTAATCTCAGTCCAAATGATAATTGTTTACTTACAAGAGCAGAATATTCTCCAGCAGTGTAGTAAGGGTCATGCAGTGTATGTCAGACAGAAGTGTGTGTTTGGACACATTCATTTATAAGTTTTCAGAAGCCTCTGGGATTTGACATTGACCAGGAGGGAGGTCTCCTGGAGGTTTTGATGTCCTCTGGAAATAGAAACTCTTCCATTAAATGCCTCTTAGAATGGAATGAAACAAAAGGATCCAGATCCAGATCCAGTATTTCAAGTGTAAATTTATATTTCTTTAGCTGGGATGGAGATGGAGGGAATAGAGCCCTTCTTGGGCATGTCTTGGTACTTGACCTAAGACCTGGGATCTTCTTGTGCTTGAGGTTTGCCAGTCTATCATTTGGTTATCAGTCTGGGTTTGACGGATCAGGGAACCTCATGGTGCTCTGGTGATAAAGCAACTTTCCTGGAGCAATATGTGTCGTCCTCACTCAGCTCTTTGTCCTGTCCTCCTGTGTTTGGTGATGCTGAACACAGGTGCACGACAGCAACGTCAACAGCCTGGGAGCAAATGTTCACGTCAGAGGTGTCTGAGCTTGTTTTTCCAGTACATTTTCATCACTTTGATGCATTAAGTGTTTTTTTTCTGAAATAAAATTGCACATGGGAAATCCAGAGAGGAACCCATTTGAACTTAATAACCAGAGGTGGAAAAAGACAGTGTGTCTAAGTGTGTGCAGCCTGTGTGTGAGTATGTGTCAGAGTGTATTAGGATTGATTATTTCATAAGGTGGTTAAATGCATTTAAGCCTCTGCTGGGATGAATAGAACCCAATGTTCTGTTCCCATGTGAACACAAAGATAAATCCCACACTGATCCATTGTCTTAGTGATGTGTTAACTACCAGGGGAGATGGAGAAAGGGAGGACTGTTGGCTGCTGTAGCTCTTTTCCGTCAAGGGGGGCAGTAGTGGTTTGTATTTCACACTGAATGTTGAACGGTTGCAAGGTCTCACCAAAAAAAGCGGAAGCTTTTACAGGCATGACATGTTATTTATATTATATTCAATTTCCCAATACAGTCTGAGAGCTGTCGGCTCTCCTTTCTCTCATTCAATAAACAGTTTTACAGAATTCCCAGAAAAATGGACATCTCATTTTGTTTCCTATTTTATTTCACACTTCCTTTGGCTCTACATGTATTTTCCAAATGTGGTGACAGTAATGCATCCTGAGCATTGGGACAGTTTTATCTCTACCAGCCACAGGTTGAAGATAAAAAAAAAAAGTCTTGCATGACACATACATTTGAAAATTGCTTTGTGTTTGCAGCAGTGGGATGCACATTTGCTAAGTCTCTGTTACTGTGTAAGATTACCCAAAGATCGAAAGGATAAGATTTCATTTTTTAGATCAAAGTGACACAGGAAAGATTCTGAAATATTGAAGTTCACATGTCTATGTTGAAATGTTTTTGATTTAACTCAGAGTCTTTCCTGTGTTTTCACTGATGCATGTTTTTAATCTGTTCTGTAAAGTCTGTTTATTTGTGGCATGAAGGTGTGAAAGAAGAAGAAACCAAAGCCTGAGTACAGTGCAGCAGCCTGTTCTTGCTGGTTAGAATAGTCCCTTCACTTTAAAACTACAGTTTTATGATAAATCATATTTTATTCTCTTGGTCATGCTTTCTGCTTCTTATTTTCTCCTGATTCATTTGATATTCACAACCTTTCCAACATTCTCTCTGCCATAATATGTTTGTATCTACTTTCATCTCTTTGAAATTAAAATATCAAATCAACATGATCAGCTGGAATGAACTACAATGCCAGTGTTGCTAAAGCAAAGGGAAACATAATGCAATGTTCTCTGAGTAAGATAATTTGGAGAGAAATTAAATACATATTCGGTGAAGAATGTGATTATTCAGAACAACACAATAAGTAGTTCTAATTTGATTTGTTAGTTTTAGGCTCAAATGCAATAAGGCACTGGATTACAGGACACATTCGCTATATAAATACTTTATAAATCGGAGGCATGACATTTTTTAAGAGAAAGTTCAGAAAAAGATTCGGTTACACTATTACAATTGAAAACAGATATTCCTGTTGGTTTTTCAGGCCTCTGTATCTGCTTGGTAACTGTGAGTAGATCTGCTGGATGTGGATCAGTCAGAGTCAAGAATTAACACATTGCACTGAAGGTGCTGAAGTCATCAAGATGCCAGAGGGACACTGGCACCTTCCCTTATCTAAAATAATAATATGATATAATACGATACTGTACTCCATGGGAATAACTGGAGTCAGAGCACGGGCTGAGCCGTGGACCAGCATCCCTGGAGGTGGTGGAGGTGGAGGTTCAGTTTGTTACTCATAGACATTTCAGCATGACAGATGTTTGCTGTTATGGCACCTTGAACCCAGGCAGTCAAGCTCACTAGAACAGCATATTGTAAAGCCCTAAGAATAGGCTGCAGGCACGCCTTCACTAAACTGAGCAGGACTGAATCTCACACTGGCTGCAGACGAGAGGAAAGCTTTTTACAGTCAAACAGTGTCCAGTCTGATTTTAAACTATAATATAATCATTCTGATTTGTATGGTTATGTTTATTATAATAGCAAGTTATAATTTTTGTATTTGTTTTTATGTCTTTTATGTTTTTGTGTTATTGGGTCTTATTAATAATGTTAAAAACAAAAAGTGCATATGCCAAAAACTATTAAGCCCTGGCAATAGCAACATTTGTAATGATCCTACATCAGATTAAGGTAGACAAAAATGTAAAATTCATCCATTGGCCTTAATTTTTTCAGGAAATTCTCCCACTTCATTCAGCTAGAGTATGATCGGATCTCTTTTTGCAAAAAAAAAAAAAAAAAAAAAAAAAAAAAAAAAAAAAAAATCTTTACTTGTCCGCTGAACCAATGAGGCAGTTAATAGAGAATAAAAAAAAGATAAAATAGAAGATTGTTGTTTTATCTCCCTATAATCTCTGTTGCCCAATACTTGCTCAATTAATTTGTGGAGAAAGTGAAAAGGGGATCTAACCACGGAATATCAGAAAGGAGGAAGACAAATTGTTTCCTGTGGTCAGACATAAACAAGAAATATAGATAGATAGATAGATAGATAGATAGATAGATAGATAGATAGATAGATAGATAGATAGATAGATAGATATTTTTTAAAGTGTTTCTTTCTGTCATCCTGTGTAATGCCTGAGGGATGAAATGGGCTGTTACAGAATCCTACATGAGTCATCGCAGTTTGGAGAACAAGAGTTGGAATTAGAAACAGGACTGAAACTTTTTGTAAAAGCATGCGTTGTGGAGGACAACATCATCAATCAAAAACTGGCTGCCTCTGATACATGAACATGGCATAGAGAAAAAGACAGAGGAAAGAGAGCAAGAGAGAGAGAGAGAGAGAGAGAGAGAGAGAGAGAGAGAGAGGATGAACAACAAAGTATTACACTAACAAAGTGACGCAATGATTGAAGAAAGATGTCAGTACACCTATGTTAGACTGGGTGTGCTGTCTATAGACACTATTGTCCCACAGTGCAGTACAAACAGGAAATGGACAGGCTGCTTGCAGGTGAAAAAATACTTAAATATTTTGATCATTAAAAATCCCAAAGGGCAAAAAACTATTTTTTTGTGTTATAGAGCTTTTAATATATGTGACGCTTCAGATTTGAAATAAGCTTATTTCCTCATTGATAACACATATGCTTGTGAGCTATATTTTTCACAACGTCTCACACAAAATTCTCGTTTATCCTAAATACACCAATATCAATTTTAAAACAGAATAAATCTGTTGTCATATGGAGCAAAGGAAGTTGTATTGATTTTAATTCAAGTTGCTGAGATTAACTTATGACCGCATGGCCAGTAGAAAACAACTGAAGACAGCAAATGAACAATGAACAGTTGTGTTTTGTTCTTCACTCCTCCTGTATTTGCTGTGTTGTATGCTTTTTGTCAGTGTTTAATATTTATTTCTATAAGGGCAGTCTGATAATGACTCAGTGATAATGACTCACTTACTCCACTTTCCACATAGTATAATTACTGTATATTCTTTGTAATCTGATTTACCCAGAGTCTGACACATGAAGTTGTGGCTTGGTTAAGCTGAGCTGTGTTTCAGTGAAAAGGGATTTGGCGGTCGGTCTCCACAAAAGGGAAATATTTCAATGTGGCAAACATTATAAAGACTAAAATAGTGAAACAGGAAATATAGATTAGATGAAATGGTTTGACTCATTACAACAATACGACAGCTCCTGTAGTTTCATGCAGAATGATTTCTATTCTGTTTCTGTACAGTTCCAAAAATGTTTTATAATGTAGTTTGAAGGAAATTCAACAATGATTGCTTTCATTTTGCTGTGATGACAGGATGTGCAGCGGCTGTTTGCAAAATTGTTTTAATGTTAATGTTTTTTACCACCATATTTTGAAAATGGTTACACAAAACAAAATACATGACTAAGGCTGAATCTGCGAGTAATAACTAATATGACTTCCGAAATCTAATATATGACATACATTTTACTGTTTTTCCAGGTTATTATGGTAAACATTTTCCTATTACTGTAAGTTGGACCTCTCCCAATATTCTATGTAAAAACAAACAAGCATCTCAGTGTATTTCAAAGTGTGTTCAATGTATTTAACTGTATTTGACTCATTACAGCTTAGAGAAAACTCTGGTGAATAAATAGAAAAAGGATAATTAACTTCTATTCAAACATTTTTTTTTTTATGTTTTTAAATTCTCGTGTATTTTTTTTTTTCCTGTTCGAAAGCAAAAATATGTATTTCTAGAAAGAATTATTTGTCTTTAGAATAAACCCACGGCAACAGAAATTAATTGTGGAAGCCCACAAAGTAGAAACGTCACACCCTTATGCTGCTTTTTCTGTCATGCCACTGAATGTTTGAGCTTGTTGTTCAGTGTTTTGCACGATACTAGAGTACCTGTTGGATCTCACAGGGTTTAAACATAAAGCCTGTATCTGGCCTTTAATGCCTCATATTGTATTTCCCACAGTCTAATGTTGTGTTTCTAATGTTTTGCTAAAGAATTTCTTAGGGAAGTAGGAGTACTTTGCAGTTACTGACTTTGGCTTGAAATGTCAAACTAAACTGGAAGGTTTGAAATGGACTGTGAAAGAGACAGGGAAGACTGAATTATTTCATCATGGGAACTCTTTCAATCTTTGGGTAAACTTTGCATGTGAACACTGTTCTGCTAGATTTCTGTTTGTAAATGTTTCATAACTCTAAAAATGGGGAAATGTAAAGCTAAACAGAAAATCAAACAATTTTTTTTTATCACACTCCATTTAATATGTACTATATGTCTCGCTGTCACTAAACATTAAAGATGATTAACTGGAGAATGGCGCTCATTTTTAGGATTCACAGAGCTCTAAGGATGTACAGTATATGAGGGCTTCAAGTACACTGCATATCACTTATGTAGTGTATGTGTCTTTGTTAGTCAGTAATTGTGTGTATGGAGAGATAACACGATTGACCATCTGGCTATTTTTACACTTTGGGACGTGGCCCAAGTGTGATATGAGCTGCTGGTCTCTACTGTACCTCAGCAGTCCACAAAAGTAACCACCTGCCACTGTTCTCAGACTAATTATACACACTGTTTGAGCTGTGCTGTCAGTGAATGCAACACTTTTGAAGAAAGAAACTGTGCACATGAGTAGGTAAGGACGCAGGGTATTTCTGGGAATTTTATCTGTAATGCAATAGATCAGAGTGGAAATTTAGAGGTAGAAACTTTCACTTTTCATTTCCACATAAATCAGAATTGATTAAAACTCAAATCCTGCCCAACTCATGTTGTGCTGCTCCAAGAGATGCTGTTATGTCATGTATCAACAATGTGTAGATATTACCTTTTATGGCATAATGTATCTTTGTTCTGTACCTGTAAATGTACAATCAGGTATCAAGAGGTACACTTATGATACAAGAGTCATGCAAGTGTACCTACAAGCAATTTGCTCTTGAGAACAAAATTGTACATGCACAATGACATGATAGAAGTGCAAAGTGAAAATCAAAGCTCTGCTGAAGCTTCTCTGTCCTTTAGCAAAGGATTCATGAACCCAGGCTGCTGTTAGAGATCCTCCTATAGTTTCACTTTACCCCATGGAGAGAGAGTTGGCATCTGATAAGTTGTACAGCCCACAGTGGTCACTGTGCTGGTCTGGTGGGAATCATGCTGTCACAGCTAGCAGGGTGAGAACAGAGCTAATAGCATGACTCTGCATCTATCAGCTCCTCTCTGAACATGCTGCCACTCCTGCTGATGGAGATCTGGCAGGAGAACACTAATCACACAAACACTTTGGATGGAAACACACACACACACACACACACACTGATGGCTATTCAAATGTTGCCTAAAGTTAGCTGGTGTGGAATGTTATGTATGTTGTTCCATTACACATTGCTCCACCACTCATGACGCTCCTTCTTTCTATTGTAGCTTAAGTAGTGCCTGTTAGGGTTCCATTTCTTTCCAAAGTCAAACTGATTAGTTATTTTGTTTTCTCTTTATTTTCTCTCATGTTGCCTTGGAACCTGTGAGAGCGTTAAAAAACTACAAAGGCAAATTATTAATTACAGACTCAAGGAATTACCAAGAAAAGACAGGAATAACCCCAGAAAGTTACCCCCCCCCCNAATGCAGTATGACAAACTTGTTGTGGGTGAAAAAAAAAAAAATCTCTGGAAGGGTCCTTTAATGAAAATTAAACACAAAGTCGCAAAAAACAGATGGTAAATGATCTTTAACATAACTAACACTGCATTCAAGTTATCTTGGAACTCGGATTTTTCCAACCTCCTACTTGGAAAATTGTGTTGGAACGGTACTTCAAGTTGGAGCTCCAACTGGGAAACACTGGACCAAAGTTATGTACCCTGACTTCATGAGTATGACATCACCCAACGTGGCAGTGCCTGTGGAAGCAAGCTTTATGAATGTAAATGATCAGCTAATAGCCAAATAAAGTATTTTTTCTTGCGTGACATTGAAATAAAAAGGTCACATTGCCAAGTTATTCATCTATAATATATAATAACAGTTTACCATTGATACATAAGTGTAAATAATTTCAGAATATTACTTCTCTGAACATGTTAAATACCTACTGTGATTAATATCATTGTAACACAACCAAACAGTCCTGTAGTCTAACTTTACTTTAGTTAGCATTTATTACTAAGCTTATTTAATCGTACAGTATTTATTGGTATTCAGCCATACTTTTTTGCTTACATATGGCTGGAACGGTTTGAGGTCGAAAGTCGGAAATTCCAACTGGGAAAAATCTGACTTCTGAGTTAACTGGAATGCAGCATAAGACTTCCCTAAAACACCACCTGAAGGAAAAAGCAACCACTCCCTGGTTGAATCCAAGATTAAATGGTGAACTGACAAAGCTTATATTGGCTGGGAAACAGGTGCATGTAATGAGGGGTGATTAAAGCAAAGAGGAGCAGGTGTACGCAATGATGGCTCATTAGAGAGATCATTCTCTAAAATTTAATTTTGCTTTACACTACAGGTCTTGATGCACAATTCCATTTTTTGCCTACACTGTAACAGATTTTTTTCTTTTTTTTTTTGGACAGCATATTTACATCTTCTTTTTAAAGTGGCCCATGACCTGTGTTTAACTGCTTTTGACCCAAAACGACACAAATGCAGGAACGCATGATTGCACATGCACACATTTCTGAGATGGTTGTAAACAATAAAATACTGCAATGGACAAAAGTGAGACAAGAAATACTTATAAAAGTTATTGTTTTCCGAATCGTTTTAAAGGTCCAAAACGACTTAATCATGTTTCAAACTGGAGAAGAGTGATTAGAGCACTTGTGAAGTGCAGCACTTGTGAGCGTGTGCAGCAATGGCTGCTGCTTCTCAGTTCAAGTTTGGATGCAAGAGAGGACTCAAGATTGGTGGAATCCTGAGGCAGAAAACTTTGACAATTATCAAAGGGTACGCAACTTTTGAATGATGTTCTTGTAACAAAACAGTCAGGAATAACAGGGAGTAACTCTGAGAAATCAGAATTTATTCCCAAAAGTCAACAGTAAGTGAATTATAAGGAATTATCCTGAAAAGAAATCAGGAATAAACCCAAAAGGTTTAACCAGGAAAAAAATCAAAATCTATAATCAACAAATCTGGAAAAGGTCCTAAAGTGTGAATTGGAAATAACACTGAAAAGTCTGGCATAATCATGGATATCCAGGAATAATCCTAAAATTTTGAGAAAAAATCCTGATTTTTCAAAGTAATTATCAACTTTTTTGATTGGAAGAACAAATGCATCTCATTTGTCTCAAATTATATACACTGTTCATACATAATATTTGTTGCTGACCCATATAAAATGACAATGTATCCAATTTAAATGTATATCTTAGAATTTAAAATCAGGCTCATCAGGTGGATCAAACATCAACAAGCTTGAACTGAAAGGTAAAATTCATATTCAAAATATTGTTGGGTGCAGTAAAGGTCATACAGGATCACGCCATGAGCTCAGAAACAAAGCCACTGCACTTTAACCACTTTGGGAAAATCTTGATAGAAGAAGCTCTCGCTAATTAGTTGAATGGAAGATAATGTAGTGAATAAAGGTGAAGTGAACCATAAAAATGATATAGGCTCGTATTGCATCTTTTGTGACCTATTGCGTGTAGCATTTGTCTTTAAATGGATTGGAATATAAATCCAGGCAGGTCCTGCCAATCATGGTAAATTAGGAACAAAAACAAACTATTATATCTGAAAGCCCTAAACAGCTTAAAAACTATGAAAGAAATTTTATGTGCCGCAGAACATGATCTCATTGTCTGGCATGAAAAATATGAACCTGCCAACTGCTGGCTGGAAGACCAGACTCAAAGAGTGTGAGGAGATTCTGAAAACAAGTTTGTCTCCAAGGGCCTAGAAGGAGGAGAGAAGAACCTGAACTGACCCAGATGCAGCACAACACACTGCTCACACACTGCACACACTGCACCTCTTTGCTCTGTTCCCTGCTGTTTATTATGACCTTTCTCACCTTTGTGCTGTGTTTGCCTAACACTGTTTGGGCTATGCTTGGATTATAGTGACATTTACCTCATCTAAACCATAGTTTGGGTTTGTGTCTGCAGTGCTACACCTCTCTGTGTAAAGTTGAATCCTAACACACTCTTTACATTTGTTTTTAAATACCATAGTTGTATAGGTGTGCAAAGATCAGCCTCACTCAAGAGGCCATTGTTTCTGAGTCCCAGCAACAGCAATACTAGCTTCCTCTGAAGCAATTCACCAATTTGTTTCAGATTCAGTATACTGGTCATGGGGAGAACTATTCAGCCTGAGAAACGAGTTCCTGAGTTCTTTTTTAAGAACTCAGGAACCATTTCAAGAACTCAGAAACTTTTGCATCAAAGAACCATGACGGCTCTCTCTGATGATACTCTCCATAAACCAAACATTGCTGCTTACTGACTCCTTAAAGTTTTAGAATAGTGTTTAGTTTTCATAAAATGCAGCTTCTGTGAGCTTTGTGCTAACGCTAATTTTAGAAGTAGCATCAAAACTGGAGAGGAATAGATATAGTAGTGTGTTGGTTCTAGATAATCTAGAACTTGCTTCTTAAGTGGCATTGTATCGACTCCCCCTATTCTTTCCATCCATCCATCCATCCATCCATTCTTTACACCCACTTATCCTGTGCAGGCTCATAGGGTCTGGCGTTTATCCAGCATAAATACACCTTGAACAGGTCAACTGCAGAGGGATGTTACTGTGAAAGGCTGATGCTACTCTGCATGCATAAGCGTCATTACTGAGCTTTAGCTTTAGCTTTGGTTCTCACTGAAGCTACATTAAAAAAAAAGAAAGGCCTTGAGGAGATTGAACGATACATAGTCTGGGGAGGATGGGAGTTGGGACTCTGGAATAGCACATCAGAAACAGCGCCATCTAGAGTCCCTTTGGGGATATGTGAGGAGCTTTGATTATTTGTTTTATAAAGCCACAAAGATTTGGTTACTGTGGCTCAGGATGTTTTATTGAGCACATAAAACCACGGTGTTGTGATATTCAGGTTTGTGTTGTATCCCGACACATTTCAAAAGCAGCAAACATTATCTTTTAAAATTTATCTCTGTCCTTTAATTCATTGTCCTGTACATCTAATATTTACATTTCATTTAGCAGTGGAACTAATCTGCCTTCCAAATATTTACCTCATGTACATTTACTGACAGTCTTAAACAAGCGTGTGCATTTCATGTTATTAGACACTGGACAGAAAAAAATAGAGATAACAGCCTGCCGAAACAGTGTGTGTGTGTGTTGGGGGGGGNGGGGGGGGGGCTATGTATGTATGTATGTGTGCATATAGGTATTCTTTATCTATGCATCAAACAATATGGTATGTTTCTCAGTATTACAAATGTCTATGTTCCATTGTCTCCCTCTGTTGGAAACTCTGACAATCACATACACCCCCCCCCCCNTACACACACACACACACACACACACACACACACACGCACACAGCATTTTGTTAATACTACAAGGCTTTTGCTATTTTCAGCCAGAACACTCTTGCATATGTGAATAGACTTAATGTGTTTTCCATTCTGTGCCCTAAGGGGCTGTTATGAAGAGGAAGGAATATATCTTTGCTGCTGGTATTAAATTATCAGCCATTTCTCTTTTTACAGCTTATGGAACACGGCTAGAAAAGAAGATACAGATGGTGCTATGATCAAGTAGTTATTAAGCAAGAGGCCGTGTTATGTGGAGACAAATGTAATCCTATGAATGCACTCTGCCAGGAGGCTAATTCAGATGCTTGTCCATATAATGTCTCAGGAGACGAGAAATGTACAGCTGTCTCTTGATTGAACGTTTCAATCAAGAGTCAATGAGGACGGGTCACTGCTTAGTGAAGTCTTGTCCTTGCAAAGCTCATGCTTCACATCAAGGGGACAAAAGTGCAATAATTTGCCTTTTTTTTTTTTTTTTTANTTTTTTTTTTTTTTTTTACAGTTCAGGGATAAGCATCTGCAACACGGCAGATCAGACATGCTGCATCTGCTGCTATCACAGTCCATTGATGCTGGGCAATTGAGGTTTTTTTTGTCAGCAAATAAATAAAAAGATCATTTAAAAAAGCTGTAAAAAGCTGAATGGATTGACTCGTCATGTGCAACAATCATAAAACATAAACTGAAAGATCAAAATGTGCTTTTATCAGAATATGTAAAAGTGAAGAAGTGCAGGAATTGTTACAGTATTAACAAAACACTGTTTGTTGATGCATTACAGAATGTCCTTGATTCCTGTTTAAGGGCAAAGTTCATGTTAAGGAAAGTGTGAGTCTCTCTCTCTCTCTCTCTCTCTCTCTCTCTTTCTGTGTGTGTGNATTAAGGGATTCACAAGAAAAACGTGTTTTGTTTAGAGAATTGCTGCAAGTCTAGACCTCCTTTTCAATTGCGTGTGGTTAGGAAGGATTTGATTAGCAGAATATCCGGTCAAATCCACTCCAAGGCAACATGAAGGATTTGCTTTCCCCAGACTATACAAGACACTGTATTGGGAAAACTATAATTTCTCCATCTATTCTAAAAATCCTGACAGTATTCAGAGCATTTTCAATGGCTCACAAAGACTAATCCTTTGTGAAACTGTCCATCTGACCTTATGCTAACAACACAGACTATATTTATAATGAGACGGATTTTGTGCTCAATCATAAATCCTGATTCAGACAGGGATTATTTCAACTCGGCATTTCAGTGGCAATCACACAAAATTCAGGGCTCATCTGCAGTAAATTGCTGTTCCTGCCCCAAACTCCTAATAGCAGCATTCATTCTGCTCAATCCAGAGAACGAAATGCCAGCTGAGGTTATGGAAGCACAATTGTTTTGCAAAATCACAACTGAGGACACATCAGAGATATGAGAGGTCCAGAGGGAGCAGGACAAAGTTCAGCCAACTAATAAACTATGAAATAGGACAGAGTTTGGAAAGTCAGGCATCTCAGAAAGAACAATGCACACACACACCTCACACACTAATACCTCCAAAAACACTCCAATGATACACAAAACTAAAATAAAGATAATAAAATGGTCAAATAAAGTCACTTTTGCGTAAACAAACACCATCAGTGCATATGTATGGAGACTGCAGTGACTTTTGTATCAAGTCTCTCTCTCTCTCTCTCTCTCTCTCTCTCTCTCTGCTCATCCTCCATCATTTATTGTTAATGAGTGTTGTGCTTCAGCTATTTATCCAGACTTCAGCAGCAATGTATGAGTAGTAACAGTAAAAGTAAAAGTGAAGAAGGTCTGTGTGTGGCTTTACGTGGTCTGGAAGGTAGAAAAAACATTTTTAATTCACCGTCAGTAGAATGCTTTGGGAAATGATTGTCAGTAACGTTAGGTGTATGAAAATTGAATATATTAGGCTCAAACATGCAAAATNGGGAAATGATTGTCAGTAACGTTAGGTGTATGAAAATTGAATATATTAGGCTCAAACATGCAAAATGACAGGTATGGTCCTTTAATTTGACGAGTCCGATGCGGAGCTACACGAAAGAAAATGTATGTCTCCGCCACGGAATATAGTCCCGGAGGGGCAGCTTCTACAGAGAAATTAAAGCGACCGTGCCAAAGTGTTAGCAGGTGAATCATGTTATTAATAAAAGAAGCAAAAAGACATCAATAATTACTAATTATATTCTAATAATAATTATTAATATTTGCAACAAGTAAATACTAAGTTTCAGTTGGTGAAACATTGACTTCCAGATTTTATGGAGGTGAGTAAATGGAGAATTTAGGGTTAGGGCTTACACGCACACACACACACACACACACACACACACACACACACACACTCCCTGCCTCCCACCACGTCTCCCCCAGTGACGTCACAGGGGTACAAGGAGCACAAGTCAGCGGCAGTGCGTGACGCGCTCACAGCCCCTGTGCCAACTCCACACACACACACACACACACAGAGCAAAGCCGTTTTGTTTAGTTTTTCGTTTTGTTTTGTTTTGTTTTGTTTTCTTTTTTTTTTACGCATTTTAATTAGAAAGACATAAGTTGCGCAGAGACTCTTTGCTTTGCGCAGGCAGTTACTGAGTGTGAAAGTTGGATTTGCAGCGGATCCACTTGAGCTGAGAGGAAATATGAACTGTGCGCCAGATGAACTGATCAGAAGATGAAATGCGGTGAAGTGGAGGTTGGAGAAATCAGCGGAACATAAAGCTTTAATGGTAAATTCATGCCGATTTTAATTTTTATCACCAGCTGTGTGTTTTGGTTATGTTTCTACGCTTCTGCTTCAAGTGAGTGATGTCTAAAAAAAAAAAAAAAAACAAAAAAAAAACAAACAAGCGCAAATATCAGCAAAACTGCAAATTCTAGTAAAATTGTTATTTGATGCTATAAGAGATGAAGTAAAAGTGATTGAATAAAATCAGTCCACTACAAATTGATTATCGAGCTCCACTGAGACGTTACTATAGTTTCCAGGGTTTTCGTTAGGACACAGTTCAGTTTAGAGGTTTCAGAATTCCTGCAGCTGCAGTTAGAGTCACTTATCAGTTCTGTTCAAACGTGGTTATCTCAGTTATCCCATATCTGGAAGCTGCACCAAACACAAGTGACTGAAGGTAAATGTGACCTGCTTGTGTGTCAGTACAGTAATGCAATGCTCAGCAGGTCATGTGTTTTCTGTCAGAAAGTGACTGTTCAGCTTTACACTCTTAAAGCTCTGTTCAGTGAAGCACACAATCCTATTTTAAGATGTTAAATACGAGAATAACTTTTGCAGAACACATCAACGACCCTCTGATGTCTCAAATTACAAATTCAAATTGTTTTTTGTTTTTTTATTTTTATTTTTTACCAAGTTTTGTTCAGTGTCTTAACATTCCTAATTTGTCAAGCTGAAATTTATGGAAATTGTTATTTATGATATAACTTCTTGTACATTTCCAAGGGGAAGTGGGATGGACCTGCTCAGGGTGTATCCTGCCTCTCGCCTATAGGGAATACTGGGATTGTCGTCCTTCCACAGAGAATGGATTGATGGTATCTTGGTATGAAAATTTCACTCATTACAAAGTGGTAAAAGGAAGTTGATGTCCAATAGTTCCATGGCTATGCGTTTTGCTGATATTGTATCTGACATCTGTTGATTAAAGTCTATGATTTATTCATTTCTTTATTTATTAGTTTATTTAACAGGGACAACGCATATTAATGACATTACTGGAAGTATGCCAGAGTTAACTAAGATGCTATTTTCCATTTTGAGGCTTTAGAGTTGGAATTCTGAAGTAAGCTTTTTCTGCTATTCTGCCCGCCTGTAGTGTTTCTGTGTCTCTATAGTTAATTTAAGCTGAGGCAAACCAAATTAAGTTCAGGATCAGATTCAAAATCAGTGTAACATAATTTGTTATAGTGGGGAAAGCAGGCATAGGTTAGTATATCTCAGAATTGAATAGACATCACACAGAATTATGGGAGACAGATTCAAGCCCTACAAACTGTGTCAATTAAAAATGACATGACATATTTAAAGACATAATGACAAATGTGAAAAATGGTCAAAATCAGCATAGTGTCTTCTTAATACGTGCAGTTTACCTGGATGTGTTAATTAGTGTTATGTTCAGAACAGACTATAGACCATCTGTGCTGTGGGCGGAGTCATATTTGCATACATATTGACTGTGGAATTCTTGATGAGGGAGAACGAGAAGATGTGGAAAGTGTTATTAGCTAAAATATACACTATTGTCTAGAGGGCACCCTGAACATCTTTACAAAACATTAATATTTTGCAGTTTTAATACAGCAGCAGTCTGTGTTCAAAGGCTAACAGGTTGACAGAGCTGCTGCAGAATTTGCCAATGCATCTGTTTGTATATGGAATTATATTTGTACGCTTTAACACTGAATACATAAAGAATTAATTGCGGAGTTAGTTGTCTGCTCTGAAAGTGATTTTATCCTAATTAGACCCACTTGAGTGAGATCATGACAGTGAGAGAACAATGTGGTCTTTCATTCCCTTGAGCATTGTGTACTCCACTGCATACAATGGAGCTAATGAAAGCTATTGTGAAGTAAACAACACACACACACACACACACACACACACACACACATAACTAAGCAAACATTTTCATTGCTGCCACAACACATCTGTTGCTGTGATATAGAGATGTACATTTCAATGCATGAAGGTGCACTCCATGAATGAGTGATGCCTTGCCGTGTGCTGTCTTCAGCAGTCACTTGCACACATGAACAGGGAGTGCAGCTGCTTTAATGCATACAAAATACAGCTTAGAGTTGTTTTGCGATGCGTAAAGTAATGTTCTCCTCTCTAGGCACCATTGCAATCAGCAGGGTGAACTTTTCATGTCGTGATGGGCTCCATGAAGTTTCGTTATGTATGCTGATGAAAATGTTCAGTGATAATTCAGGGTTGGAGTTGCATTTGTTTTACACGTGCATTTGACACTTACTTATCTGCTGTGCTTTGTGCATTTAGAAAACTCGCAGGGCAAATGACTCACACTGTTATCCGGCCTCTGTGTCTTTAAATGACCATACTGGTGATTTTGCATTTTTGAACCAAATAATCGAACCCACATACACTTTACATCACTGATAAACCATTTTCCAAAACATACTACTGGAGCTGTAAATTTTACAATTGTTTTTCCTACATTCCAGACTGCCACTGGTTATACAGAGCTGCACAGAAGAAAATGTATGTCTTTGCCAGGGAATATAGTCCCAGACTATAGTCCCACTGCTTTTGTAGAGAAATTAAAACAGCCTTGCCTTCTACAATCGTGCGTAAGTGTTTGCAGGTGAAACATGGAATTTTAAGTTGGGTGTATCACCTGAACATTTGATTTTTGAAAGATTAGGGAATTTTGCAAAATAACATGAGAAATAAAATACAGTTTTATGTTTTGGAAAATGGTTTGGCAGCACTGTAATGTGTATGCGGGTAGTATTTATTGGCCTCAATCATGCAAAATCACTAGTATAGTCCTTTAAGTATAATTTCATTGCTGAAGGAAACCAGTGTCATCGTATATTCTGTTTTTAGCTCACATTTGTCATTAATGACTAATGTCACAGAGACAGTGTGGCAGGAAATCAGGGCCAAGCTGTTCTTGTGGGAAACAGTGGTGGAAATTTATTATCTCTACAAAAACATGTCACAGTTTTTTTTTTTTTTTTATGTTCACCTTAAATGCTGCATGCACTGTAAACCACTGAAGCTTTGATGAATTTGCAAAGCAGATTTGCTTTGTAAGGATGGAGCTTTGTGGTCCCAAAACAAGATGCTGTTAACTCAGCAGCAAGGTATCAAGATGACTAATTGCTGTTGGTTATGGCTGACTTATATACATATGGTAAAACCTCATGACAGGACAAGAGACCGCCTGTTCATTTAAGTTCATAAAGGTAAATTAGCTTCCTTGTTTTAATAAATTATATTGTGTTGAACATTGACTGTTTTCACAGCTTTTTGAAGAATTTAGTAGAAAGTTGATTTGGGATAGATCAAATGGCCCAGTTGGCTGATTTTTCCCCTGTTCTAAGAAAATGAGGTTTTATGAGTCAATATCAGCATAAATGAGCTGCTGTCGTTGAAACAACAGTAGGTCACGCATTCAAATTCAGGTTAAAGTGATAAAATCAGTCAGGGTAACTGTCTACAAAGGACTTTCGGCTTTACTTGTGCAACTTGCAGGAATGATTCGTCTTTGTGAGTCTTAGCTGCTTGAGAAATGTGGTGGAGATGTTCACTTATTGAGAAATCACAGATAAAATATGACAAAGATCAACTGATTCTCATTTTTCACACAGCTGATGGCCTGGTACATGCATGTTCATGATGCCTTCCTTCATCATTTTACGTCTAGATTTTCAGGATGTACAGTGTATCAGGTATTTAGGTTACAAAGATGTTCGTCTGTGACAGCACAGTGCAATACATGAATGATGTATGGTTGGCCTGAGGTGAAAGAGAGGTGACAGGAACAAAAACTAAATGCCTGAGAAAGGACGAGAGAGGACAGAATTACTCATCTCTGCCTTTGGCAGTTTCCTGAGTTTCACGCAGAGAGAGCGAGAGAGCAAGAGAGAGAGAGAGAGAGAGAGAGAGAGAGAGAGAGAGAGAGAGAGGTCTTTTCTTATAGTTATGTTTTGCTGTTTTTTGTGCATTTTTTCACAAAGAGAGAGGGAGAGAATCAAAAGGCAAAGACATTGACAGAGGCAGATAGAAAAGAGAGAATGAAGCATGTAAAGAGAAAGTGAGATGAGAAAGAGAGACAAAGAGGAAAAGGAAGAGAAAGAGAGAGAGAGAGAGAGAGAGACAGAAAAAGCAACAGTCAAAATGCAGAGATGAGGTGGAAAGCTGAGAGGAAACAAAAATAGATAGAACAGAATAGAGTTGAAAATACAGCAGAGAGGAACTGATTGATAGGGAGGGAGACAGAGAGAGAGAGAGAGAGAGAGAGAGAGAGAGNGATCCGCAGCTGGTTCATACTCTGTGTTGGTGTTGTCGACAGGTGTGAAGAACACTGAGGGTGTCAGCACCCGTCAAGCAAACATGCCTCCTATGAAGAACCCGGGAGTTAAGAATAGCCTCCACTACAATGAGCTGTCAGAGTGGATTTTAACAGAGCAACAAAAGGGTCTTTCTGCTGCTGGGCTCCTCTTAGCTCTGCATGTCAACCAGCTCTCTAATGTGTCCACATACACACACACACACAGACACACACAAATACAGTACGTGTTTAAATTTTAAATTGGCAAATTTTAAATTTTAAAATTTATTTCACCTACCACTTATGCATGATTGTAGAAGGCACAGTCCTTTTAATTTATAGGTTAAAGTCGACTTCTCCTGGGACTATATTCCCTGGCGGAGGCATACATTTTTCTTCCATGTAGCTCCGTGTTAGATTGGATATATTAAGTAACTTCATCAAAAAATAACAACAACGTGTGGTTTGCTGTGATGGTAATCTCAAGCTCATCTCTAGTCTCTACACATTGATAGCATACTGGAATGAATTGAAATAAATAGCTCTTTGGAAGGTAGAAATAAATGATTATAAAATGTGCTGCTCCAGTAGTATGTTTTAGAAAATGCTTGGCAATAACATAACGTGTACGCAGGTTGTATTTTTGGATTCAAACATGCAAAATCAACTATGCTCCTTGTTATTTAGTCATGTATTGAATTTTAAAATATTGCTTTTTTTTTTTTTTTTTTTTTTTTTGCAATGAGAAAAACATATTTCTCTCATAAATAATACAGACACGCCTTAGATCTGTCAAGAACAAGCAAACAACATAATAGAAGTCCTCCTCAGGCCAATTAGTGCAATTTCTTAAAAAAAAAAAAAAAAAAAAACCCACCATAAAAGAGCAGTGAGCAAAATATTCCCTTAAATTGAACAGCAGCATCTAAGGTAATGTACACCACATATAGACAACTAAGAAAATGTACTGTCTCTCAGAGGATAATCAGCACTCTCTATCTCAAAAATAATTTTTATAGATTGGTAGAACTTGGATCAAAGAAGTGTTGATCAGATTTTGCAGCAGATTTGAATTGGGATCACGATCAGGATACAAGATTTAAAGATTTTTTTCGTAACTTTCCGTAACCCTGCAAGACAGCACATTCGTCGACATTTTTGCCATTGATCGTAATGAAAAAATCCAGATATTGATCAGGGTGTGTGGATTCAAAAATATGCTTGGACTCAGGTCACATTTATGGTGACAAATAACATTAGCACCAACTGTGTTATTATTCAAATAATTTTATGACTCATTCATATTTACAGATTAAATGACTTAATGCATTGCAAACATATAGAGAATAAACAGTGTATATGCACAGTTTGAATTCAGAAAAATCGTATAAATGTTGTAATTCTCGTGAAAGGATCTCTCCTTTCTCATACACACATACACTCAAACACACACATTCACATGCATACACATACACAATGTTTATTTTGCACAATTGAACAGGAAGGATCAGATCCAACCCCTTCCTGTCAGCGGTAGGAAACATGTACTTCTTATTGAATACACATTGATTCCCGTGTTTCTCCTGCCCGCAGTTTGATGGGTGATTTTGTTGTCGACCTCACAGGCACGTGCTGGCTTAAACGGATAAGTTAAGAGTTTATTAAATCTTCCCAAGTAAACCCAAGAGTGTGCAAGTCGCAGAGCAACTGACAGTTCCCTTAATGAAACCTCTTCCAAGAGGAAAATTACATTATTAGCTTTTTATAGGGCTATAAACAGATACACTCGCTATAGAAACAGAAAAACAGTGGCAGAAGAGAGCATGTATTTGCCAAAACAAATATTTACAAAAATAAAAATATTTGCCAAAAAAACAAAAACAAAACAAACTTCTTAATCTTTAACAATACTTTCCGGCTTTTAGGGACTTTTTTTTTTTTTTTTTTTTTGTCGTGAATATTGGTTACAAATGTGTTCATTTTGTTTGTAGCCATGGCTATTTCTTTTTTGCTCACAGGCCATATTGCAGATCGGATTGTGTTTTCTTGATTCTTGAGGACTTTCTTCTCTGTCTGAGTCCTGATGTGCCTCTCTGGGGTCTGGCTTGTGTCTCTTGCCTTTCATCCATGTTCTCTCCTCAATACCGAGATACAAGAATCAGATATAAAGTGCAGCACATTCTTGCACTTATGATGTCTGGGTGGCTGCCAGCAGCTTACCTTCTTGTCACTGTGAACAAATGCAGCTTTTCATGTTGCCTGCAATAGAAAAACTGAGAGATCCATCAATCTGACAGGGCAAAGAGTCGTACGTGTCGTGGTGGACAGGCTGAATTGGTTTTGCTGCGTGGCAGTAAAACCTGCATCAGGACTGCTGTCATCCAGAGCAGTCTGAAATGAAAACATCAACAAAAACACTTTCCTGAGCAGTTTTCTTGATTAACTTTCATGTTTTATAAGGGTGAAAATGAGCAAAGATGTGCCATTACGCATATTAAATTTGTGTTTTTTGGTGTGTGGTTGTTGTCCCATATCAAATTATAACAAGCACAGTAAAAGCAGAGCTGCATAAGGAAAGCCTGATGTAAAAGCTCTACCCACTGCATCAGTTTATGTAACACTTGGCTCTGCTATTTTTGCCTTTCAGCATGAAGATTCACCACATGGCCTTTGGGTATCAGCCAAACACTGATGCACTTAAATCATTTCCTTCCTGTCTTCAGTCTATCAGTTCAACAAATGTCCTGCAGGGAAACATCTTGGGATTATAGAGCATCTCAGCACGGCTGAGGGGTCAAAGATGATTCTGATAGGTGTTACTGTGCAATTATTTCATTCATTATTTTCAGTCAATATCTGCTCTCTGTTGATGCTAGCATCATTGGTAATGATTTTTTTTTTTTTTTTTTNTTTTTTTACCGCACAAGACTGTCTGTGCATTCAGGAGAATCTTCATAACCAGTAGCAGCATGATAGCAAGCGAGTGGCACTTTTTTCACTTTCATTTTCTCTCTATACATTCCGTACAAGTAACATACAACGTACATGATGATAAGCACACAAATTTTATAGAATTTAGAATGCACAAAGCCAGCTATTAATACTATGCATGTTTAATTAATGTTATGTATGTGTTTTTTTTATTTTGTTATTCTTTCTCCGTGCTTTCTCTTAGAAAAATGACAAATCTTTGAGTTTTCTTCTTTGCTCAGATCTTAAAATTATATATTGCATCTAAATCAAAGTTCCAAACACAATTTGGCAGTCACATGTATAAAAACATCAGCAACCTGAATGATTACGAAATGAGGAAAGTATGGGAGTGAGAGTAAAAAGCCAAGACTTTGATTTTAGACCTGAACAGACGTGTACAGTCATACTTTAGTACTCCCTCCCATATGTTAATACTTAGACAAGCTACCTTGTAAGAATGCCTGGTATTTGATGAACGACTATCCGCAGACATTTAAAGTGCCATTTACATTTTTATTAGAGCCTGGACTGAGTTATGTGTGTGTGTGCTGAGAAGGTCATGACTGTGATAATCTCTGTGGATACAGATAAGTCATGTTAGCCTAAGAGTGGGCTGCCATGATGGAAACACATCACTCATGCTGCTTTGCCTCAGCATAAATCACTCTTTCAGTCTCAATATGGTTTATATGATTATACGCTAATAAATACCTACACCTAACCGGTATAGAGGCCATGTGACTCTTCAGAGGTCACTGTTGGTCATGTCGTGGAGCAGATTTGAGTGCTTTAAGGTGCTGTTATGTTGGCTCTGACTCTGGGGGGAGTGAACTTGCTATTCCTACAGGATGTAAATTCCTCTTCAGTGCACACAGAGACATTTGTGTGGAGATGGAAGCAAACAGATATATCACAGAGGCAATCAATACCTGCAGAAGTGCAGCAAACGATTGAAAAGATAAAAGAATACAACAAGGTTTAGCTTTTCTCTGAACTGCTTTGTAAACCCTGAAGGAGATAACTGTTTTGAGCTATTTTATGTTTGTTCAGATTCACATCGGTGAGGCACTAAAAATACCCCTCCTCCCTTCTAACATGTATGGGTTGAGGGTCAAGTGTAGCTCCTTTTGCTCCCTAACGCAGCCTATTATCACAGTACAGAACACAAACAACACTCGCTTTATCTCCACAACTGCTCAACTGGAAACTGGTGCACCATGCCGTTGCTCTGGGCTTTGGCCTTCACGGCACACATGAACACATGACAGTTTTCCTCTGGCCACAAACAAATGATCTGGAAACTGTAGTTTAGTGCTCAGTTTAGAATGGTTTTGTTGTGTCTTTTGCCCCTTTGCTGCACATTTGGTTTTCTTAGTGGATGTAGAAGGCAGAAGTGTAGAAGTTCAGTGGAATGATTACAGTAAAAGGTGACTGAAAGAGGGAAAAGTGTAGACAGATTTGTGAAAATCTCGCTAATACAACTCAAACTTTCTGCTTCCCAATTTTAAAACAGCCTGTTTTTTTAAGTTACAAAGTGCATCCGTAGAGAGGGGGGAAAAAAGAAATAAGAGAAATAGGCTGTAAATGATGAATAAATGCATAAAACACAGAGAACAAAAAATATATAAAAATTGGCAAAGGAGCAAAAACCAGATAATATGTTAAATATTGACAAAATTTTCTCTGCAAGACGTGAGAGACAGGAACTCTGATATGACATAATTCTGTGGTTTTCAAACTGGGTATGACTGCCACTGGCGGTACTTGATATACCTGCTGGAGGTACCCCAGATAACTGGAAATTTCTACAGAGAATTATAGTAATTAAAATTTATGAAAACCTTGTCATTATTACAAGTTAGTAATAGACAAAACTGTTTCATTAACACACGTTTCAGCCTCGAATGAGCTTAAATGGTTGACATATATATTAAGATGTTACAACACTGTCACTAACAAAAAAGAAAAGTTTTATGATGGGAACAGAGTTAAAGCGACAAATGTTCAGACTAATATCTTCAACAGGTTGTGTGTGTTTGGGTTACCTGTCAGTGAATAGAGCATTTCTGTTCAGTTTCCACTGGTGATTGTTAGTGGGAGTTGAAAAACAACATGTCCACCTGCGTCACACAGACTGCTGATGTGAGTGTGTTTTTGAGGGCTGGACGTGGGCCCCTCAGATGCTGTGTACACAGCAGGAGACATTGACCTCCAACCACACATACACACAGACACACACAGGCACACACACACACTGCTGATGGCTGTCATAAGAAACACCCAGGTTCAGTGTTGCATTTAGTGACTTAATAAATCCTCAGTTTAAAGGCATCTGCTGACAAATTATTGATGTTGACTCGCCAAAAATATGCCTGTCAAAATTGTTTTACTGGATAAAATACTTAATATGCATTTTTCATGGAAATATGTCCGACTGTGCAGTTGTCAGCGTGCATTTTGTGCTCAGAATAAGGTCCTGCATGTTAGGGTTTTTTGAATATTAAAAAGGGGTGAAAATCTGAGAGAAAAAAATCTGGCTGAAATGAGTTGAAATCCTCGTCATTTCTTTGCTTCTTTGCAGACATTACTCTTAAGAGCCCTCACAAGCAAAACAAAAGGCACTTTACAGAAAATCTGCGTTAACAAAGAGAGATTAAATAGCTTCTATCATTAAAGATTCACAGTAGAGAGACAGATAAAGGTCCTCTAAGCTGTACCGTCTGCGGTTCCTTTATAATGTGCTGCATAAAAGCTTGTACACAGCAAATTCAGCAGAGTCAAAATAACTCTGTAAGAGTTAATCTCAACTAATTTCAAAGTGTCTCATGGGGTCCACTCCCAAAAGTGTTATTTCAACACTTTTCAAAGTGTTAGCAT
>VXCM01001407.1:83767-103365 GCA_014773175.1 Lucifuga dentata | reverse complement strand
TAAGAAGAAGGGATGGCATTTAACTGACATGTACTCCAGATCGGGAGAACAGTGGCTGTCTATTATAATGCTATTGTTGAACCAGTCATTATGCACGTAAAGACAGAGCCCCCCTCCTCTGCTCTTACCCGAGTCCCGGTTTCTGTCGCAGCGATGGAGTGTGTGGTCTGCCAGCTGCACGGCAGCATCGGGGATTTGCGGGTGAAGCCAACTCTCCGTTATGATCAGGACGCAGCAGTTATGCACGTAGCGATTCCCAGCTAAAAGCAGTTCCAGTTCATCCATTTTGTGGACCATGGATCTGGCGTTGGTAAGGAATATGCTGGGAAGAGGAGGCTTAATATATTTGTATTTATCTTGTATATTTTTCTTTTCCTTCCTGTGCACCAAGCACCAGAGCAAATTCCTCGTATGTGAAAACTTACTTGGCAATAAATCTGATTCTGATTNCAAGCACCAGAGCAAATTCCTCGTATGTGAAAACTTACTTGGCAATAAATCTGATTCTGATTCTGATTCTAACCAGGACAAGAAAAGAAACAAACATCCCAGATGCAAACCTGCCCAATGGGATAAGAATATCAGAGCCTGTAGTTTGAAAAAAATAGATGCCTTACAGGTTTGGATGCTTCTAGTACACGCCAAATACAGTGTCATCTGCAACAGTGAAAAGACAACTCCACAATGCTGGCAAATGCTGGCTATCTGAAATTGGCAAATAAAAGGAAAAGGGGTGTCAGACATATTTTTGGCTGTATATTTACTTTTTCATATGGAGATGACTGCGGAGTGTTTGCCTTAAAGGCAAGATTTCAAAGAAAAATCAATATCTGAAACTGGCAAATAACAAGGAAAGTCATCCACCATCCACTGTCTGTGTCCTTTTGCCCATTTTAACCATTAAATGCATGAATGTTAAAACCATCCTATTAAAAGTCAGTCTTGGAAAAAATAGACAGCAGCATTTACCAAAAAGGACCTTGAAATATAGCCTGCTGGTGCCCCATTCCACTTTGCCAAACAGCTGGTGTCCTGGAATTTGATGTTTAGTTGGAAATACCAACTCAGACTTTTAAATTTTTTCAACTGCCCCTACTGCTCTGTGAGTTACTGTAAGAATATGATACATTTCCAGGAGGGTCCAGAGCTGCAAAGGGCCCCAGCATGCTGAACGTCTTTCCTCCACCAGACGCAGGTAAATATGCTTCCTGCGGATGTGGACAGCAGTAACCCTTGGCCTTGTACAATTACACAGTTTATGAGCATGGACTCCATTCTTTTCTTTTGTGAAGACCTCAGGTTACAAAGATGATTTCAGTTTCATGACATAAAGAGTTGGCTCTGTCTGCCTTCATAGATATTAAAACACATCTATAGTCACTTCTCTAATCATCTGCATTTGTCCTGACTCTATGTGCCTGTCTTACTACCTCAACAAAGACAAAGAACTTTTTCTGTGAATGTAAATGGAGCCACCATATTTCAAGCCTTAACACATAAGGGATATACAGGTTTTAAAAAATCAAATAACTGTTTTTGATCTTAAAGCCAGAAAGAAATGTAATTACTGTGATCATATTTTCGTGCTTTGGCTGCAAATAAGCTATGTGATAGTCCCTATAAAATTTTAACTGTTGTATTATGAAGCATTAAATGGGTAGGAATTTAACATCATCATGCCTACATCACCACAAAGTGGCCATACTATGCAAAGGAGATGGTAGACTGACACTTTTAGTAGCAATCATGAACACATTGTTATTTCTTTTTCTGGTTTTCATAAAGAATTGTTCTGGATATTTCACTACCAAGAGACTCTCCAAACCACAGGGTAGCAGACTAGCTATGTCGACCATAACTAGTCTGGTACCCTGTTGCTTGCAATGTCTTTGTCTTAGCCATCAACTCAGTGCCTAAAATGATGCTGTACATATTAAAATCAGAAAAAAAAATACACAACTCTAACAGACACTCATGTATAAAACAGGGATGGGTAACTTTGATGAGGACAGGGGCCAACCAAATTTCATTCTCGTGATCAAAGAGCCACACATTAAATGAAACAAAAATCTGTGAATTCAGCAATTAGTTTAATATATTCAGTCTAATCTTGTTTTGTTAATTGAACAACACATTTTCAAATCTGTTTTTTAAATCTGTAATAGATTGATGAGTGCATTTTGTTGCATTGGAGTTCATGAAGGCAAAACAATTAATCCACAGCACACTACTTTACTAATTCACCTTCTGACAGGAGCTTTTTAACTTTTGGCTTTGGCTTTTGGCTTTTTTAGCTTTCACTGGAGCTTTTTAGCTCCAGTGAAAGTACTAAGATGCCTTAACAGATGACTCCTGTGTAGTAGTGGTTTTACAATAAAACTCTGCTGACTCTGTGTTTTTCCCTTCAGAATAGTCACAATAGCAGCACTAGTAGCTCTGGTGTTTCTGTCATATTTGTCTTTATGCATAGTGTTGTAGTGGCAACTCAAACTGAAGTCCTTCATCGTTGACTTTGTTTCCAGACACATCAGCTTGCTTTTAAATTCTGTAAAAAGTTAATCTGTTTCCAATCTTGACTGGAATGANCCAGACACATCAGCTTGCTTTTAAATTCTGTAAAAAGTTAATCTGTTTCCAATCTTGACTGGAATGAACAATTTTCTAGGTCTACTTTTCTTTTCTTGACACTCATCTTTCCTCTTTTACTTGACTTAGCCACAACATAAACAACAATGGCCGACACAAGAGCCAAAGGGAACACGTCTCATAATGCAGCTTCAGCGAGCGCTCTCTGCCGATGGATGATGGTTATAACAAAGGAAAACAATTTTATAATTTTCATTTTTATTAATTGAGAAGTCATCTGACAGCCTGATTGATTAAAAGTGCAGGCCGCATCTGGCCCCCAGGCCGCCAGTTGCCCATGCCTGGTATAAAAGGAGTACACCACATGAAGCGGATTTGATTGGGCAATATCTTTATGATGTCCTTGAATTTTTCATGTAGCTACTAAATTTGACATGTCAGTTGTGCATTATTACAGTTTAATTGCTTTATGTCATAATCAGTCAAGACAAGTGACTGGGCTGAACAACACTTTCATTTGTTCCATGTGGTTCAAATATACTACTGGTTTCAGACAGCTGGCACTAATCAGACCTTGAATGTGGACCTATTTTGATTACCAGCTCAACCAAACACAATCAAGAATCAAGTTGGAATGCAACCATTCCCTAACAGTTAGAATTAAAGCCATTTGTCTGATATAAACAATCAACAACAAAACAGAAAACAGCAGGAGTGAAGGGGCAGACACATCTTCGTGTTCAACATTAGCTTTATAAATCCCTCAGTTCTTGAAGGTCGCCTCGACTCTTGCTTTAAAAACTCAAAGAAGTGCATCAAACACTACAGAGACAATGCATTTAAGTGAGTTTTCCTTCATTTCAGACATTCTGAGGTTGTTTTGAAGTAACTACCCTGTCTTTTGACCTCCAGTGCAGCCAAGCATGATTGAAGTGTCTATGATTTCTCTTTTGGCAGCACACTTTAAGGGATGCAGAATCTGTAGAAGGTTCAATAGCATTCCACTGCTTTTATGATAAGCCATAGCCTGTTAGTGTTAAGCCAGGGAGTGAGAACTTCAGGCTGGCCTTGAAGTTATATAAGCAATGACAGGAGCTGCACTAATTGAAGAAAGAGCATCGGACTTAGTGCTGGACTACCTGCAGCTTGTCGGTCTGTCCTTGCTGCCTTTGAGATAGGAAGACAGACCACACAGACACATCCAAACAGATGATATTTGTTTTTATATCATCTGAACAGGCTATCTAAGCAGTGCGTGTGCTTAGATGACCTTAGATAGAAAAAAGATTTTAAAAAATGAATTCCATATTTTTTGTGCTTATCTGCAAATGAAGGACAGAGAGGGAGGGTTTAGATTTTCAGAAAAGGTTGTGCTTTCTTTCAAAAACAGACAATTCAAAGTTCTACATGAGATTTTAAGGGTACTGTTATTACTGACTTTATTGTCATTGAAATGATCATAGAATTGACACGAAATCAACATTCAGTACATTAAAAAGGACACTGCAAAAATCTTTATTATCAAGTTATTTGTCTCTTCCAAGAACATTATTTAGTCAGATTTTAAAAACCTGTTTCCAGTAAAAATAAACCTGTTTTAGTTCCTGTTATCTGACTGTTGTTTGGCAGATTTATTTCACTTTCTTTAAGAAGACGTTTAGGAATCAATAATGGACAAAATGATGTATAAGACCAAAACATTTCTACAGTGTTCTGCGCAGTTTTTTGAGCATCTGTCAATTGAGTCGCCATTTGTGGCACAAGAGGGACATAAAATATGAAGAAACAAGACAGAAATTTGTCCAGTGCCAGTTTTGTACCCTCAATTTGGCCCCAAATGGAAACCAAATGGGCATGAAAGACACATCGTATTCACTGGTGGGGACAGAACTGACCAGAGAAATATTTAAAACTATGGTGTCTGCCAAACTGACTCATTCAGTTAGTTTAGAAGATTGTAATGAAATTTACAAGTTTTGATTGTGTTTTCCTCTTGCTTATTTACTTTTTAAAGAGAACCCCCAAATACAGTCTTTATTACTGTAAAGAGAAAAAAACAGTGAAAGGAGGTCATTTTTACTTTTCTGTCTCACTAGTGTCATACAGTGGAGATACACTGTATGACATTAGTGATAAATGTGGCACAAAAGTTATCTCTTCCTCTTGTCTGATCTTTATTTGGTGGAAAGTTGTAAGCAATATTTCCAGTGTTTTTTCTTTAGTTTAAGTCTATTGGATTGCAAAGGTCTGCTTAACTGCTACCACATGTTAAGCTTTTGTACCGCTGTCATTGACTCAATGTGAGAGTGTTGTTTTCCAGACTCCATGTGTGGTGAATTTGTATAAGAAGGGGGGAGAGAGACAGAGAGAGAGAGAGAGAGAGAGAGAGAGAGAGAGAATATATATGAGTGTGCTTGTTACTCAGTTTCGGTTTCATTCCATGAGAGCAAATTAATCCTAAATCACTGACATATCACTAAAAATTACATTATCTTACCCTTTAGAACTCTTTGTGTATATCTCTTATATGTATATATCTTTGTAAGGCATCAACAGGGTGACCAAGGTCATTACCTGCTGAGGATGAAATTATCGAATGGCTGAAAGACTTGTAATGGGATTATAACAACATTTAATTCTGAAGTATCTCTCCAACACTGACACGAAACAGTGTCTGTTGAGGGAGGAAGAGAAGGAGGGAGGAATGGGGCTTTTTTTTTCCCCACCAGAGGACTCCATAAATCTGCCCCAATGACTGGCAGGTGAAAAAATAAAGCAAATGAGAGGTTCTGGGAATGGAAACCAAGTCAAGAAAAGGGAAGCTGAAGACTTGGATGAATTAAAAACCAGTGGAAAGTTAGTTAAAGATAAGGTGATATTGGAGAGATGAGTTTGTGTGTTGAGCAAATAAATTGTGGAATTGTCTACTCATGGCTGGGCTATGCATCCGTTCCACATAAAAACACAGAGCCCTCTGGAGTGTGTGTGTATCAGGAAAATACTGATCAATTATATGAACCTCAAAAACTCACTCCCACTTGTCCTCATACTTCCCATGTCTTCTTCTATCAGCTGCTTTGCTCTCCTCTACTTATTTCTGCATGGTCCTACTCAGTGACCCCGTCTTCTTCTTCTTCACTCTGCTTTAGGTAAAGGAAGTGGTTTGTGTGCAGACTGCGGCTGGCTGGAATACTGTGCCGTGCACTGGGGAAGCTGAAATTTGAGCCCCAGTGCATTAAATGTTCCATTAGAGCAACAGTTTCTGTGAGAGGAAATCGTATGGTGGGCCAGTGTGGAAGGGTCCATACTCAGGGAGAGAGAGAGAGAGAGAGAGANAGGGAGGGAGGGAGAGAGAAAGAGAGAGAGAGAGGGAGAGAGAGAACACTGAACTTGGGCATTGTGGTGGTTCAGCTGGCTTTGGGTGCATGCACACCATATGCAACATTCCCTTCTTATCTTTCTTTCCCTCTACTGTCGGCTAGCCATTAACACCGAAAAATGCTCAAAAAAAACCAAAAAACCAGATTACAGAGTGACAGAAGATTAAGGTCTGTGCTACTGTGTGTTTCTGTGTGATTTAGTAGGACATACAAACACAGCGCCTCCTGTAGATAGACTTTAGTCAAAGACAGATTATGTTGTGTTTAATTCTGTTATCTTGTATTTTGGTCCGAGGCTCAATAATTTGAAGCAGCAGTTGAGGGTGGAAATCCATGGCATGCCCTGGAAGTTGTATGCTGTGGATTTGCTATGCCTGCTACCAGCTTACCCAAAGACTTAGAAATCTGCCAGGCCTGATGTCAGCCCACAAAGCCAATGCCACAATCACTGAGAAGAGGTTTTGCTGGCTATAGAGAAAAGAAAATTACATCAGGTTAAAAGAGGGAAATGTCATTAATTTCATGAATAACCTTAATTGATCAAATTTTGGCTATAGGCTCCAGCGCCTCCCTGTGACCTTTAACAGGACAAATGAAGGGTAAAGAAAATGGATGGGATGGATGGATGTTAATATAGTCATATACCATCCTCGTATCAGTTCTTAAAGGCCATGCACAGCCACATAGGTTAAATTTGTCTGGTTGATTTCTTTTTGTGTTGAAGTTTCTGTTCTGAGGATCTCGTGGGGTCACTAAACTCTATACAAAAGAATTGCTCATTAAAGCTTTCTCTCCTACACAACTCAGTGGAAATGTATTTTTTCCCACAATGAAGATAAAGTTTAGTACTGATTCAGGAATTTCTAAAACTTAATTAGTACCAAGATCCCAGTATACTTAGTGTATTTTCTTTGCTCTTGTGTGCTGTCATGTATGATGTCAAAGTACAGTTAAAAGTTGTGTCATCTACATACATTACATATCCTACATTTATATACTTATTAAAAACTATGCTACATCTGAGTAACACTCTAAAAGTGCTATAATTTCGGTGCTTTATTATTTATAAATGCCTGTGCTGGTTAAAGTTCTAATTTACAGTTTCAGTATGCCAGTTTTATTTTTTAACAATAAAAATAAATAAATAAATAAATAGTGACTTATAATAGGAACAGCACGGGTTGAACCAACTACATCAGTAATGGCACTGGCACATCCAAACAGAATGCTATCGTTATTAATGTTACAATGGGGAAACAAGGGCAAAATTCAGTTCCTTGCAGTTTCACCCAAATATGAGTTCTGTGTTCAGTCCAAACGTAGAGTCAGTGTACAACAGAGAAAATATTCCGTTTAGATGTATTTGTGCACTTTTGGCACATTGCAGAGACCGGGAAGCTAATGGAATTGCTAACACCCTCCAGGATGGACTTGACTTTTTTGCTCAGGTGAATAGTTCTTCTAGTGTTTGCCATTTTTTTTATTTGAGTCATTATCGTTGTTTTTATTGGTTGTAAGATGGTGGTTTTAACTAATGAACTACCATAAAATTGGTACAATAATGTGTCTTCCCCCCTCAAGTTAGCATAGGCTACACTGTGACCGACAGTAACAGCTAGCTTTAAGTTGACAGCTAGCTGTAAGTTAGCTATTTAGCAAGGCTACTACTGTTTAATTATAGACCTGCATTTATAGCAGACACTTCTAACAAGCTCAAACAGAGCTGAAGATGTACGATTTGATGATTGCTTTTGATTTTAAAACCAGAACCTTATAGCTTTCTTTCCATGCTATCAGCGGAAGTTAGTTAAAACGCAATAACCTACTTTTGTAACTGACACCTGGCCTTGTTTTTTGGAGGCCCGGCAATTATAAGTAGCTAACTGTCAGAAATTAGCTCCGTTTTATTTGAGTATTAATGAGCTTGTCTTTTAAATAGTAGAAAATCATATTAAACGTGGGGGTGGATGTGAATTGCCTTTCATCTGCTGGGAAATGATTTTTTTTAAAAAGGGAACAGACTAAGGAAGTATGCAAGTTTGGTTAGATCCACTTCAGTTCTGTAAGTGATCACAGACCTGTATGTGGAAATAAATTAGCAGTAAATGGTTTGCATTTTGTTTTCAAGTACTATAGATGTAAAGAAACTCCATAACAAGTTTAACACTGTCTAAATATTTGATAGACTTTATAATCAGGGAATCTTGACTCATTTGGTTCCACGTGGTCCTTTTGTTTTTCAAAAAAAAAAAAAAAATTNAAAAAAAAAAAAAAAAATTGAATTCACTAAATGGGAATCACAAGTAACACTTCTAAAAAGACACATCTACAAACCATTAAAACTCTACATTGGAAATGCAAAAATCCTGCAAATATCCAGGATGAACAACTTGGATGTAACACCGTCCTTTTACCACAAGAGGGCAGCCAACTACTACATATTGTGATTTCCTTCAGCTTCCAAAGCTGACAGAGTTACAGTAGTAAAAAAAATGAGCTTAAAATGAAAGGCAAACTGTCCATATTTCACTTAAATGGTTTGGCTGCTCTATAATAGATATATATATATATCTGAATTTTATAACTCAGAGAGTAACGACTGTTTTCTTTACAATTTTATATTATTGTATTTTAACACAATTAAATGATGTCAAGATCTATGCATGTTCAGTTTCACTACAAATAAAAATGAGCATTAGGATAGGACATTACTCAGGCCTTGAGTACTGTGGCCTTCCATCTCTGTTTTTTAACAGAAGCATGTGGCATCTGGTCCAGAGAGGAGGAGCTTCTGAGATATGCTATCCTGAGATATGATATCCTCATGCTTTTGATGAAGAGCTCTTCAGGTTCCTTCCTTAAAGTGTCATCTTCACCCTGTGTGATGTCTGTTCCTCCCATTCCTTTTTAATGTGTGCGCACACACTTTCAAGAACCTTAAAAAACTACAAATAGGTGCACACTAGAACCCACTCATACAGATTATCCAATGGATGATTATTAGCTTATGTTCTATGAATGTAATTGGAAAACATCTTAATGTTTTCATGAAAATCATTTTACTGCATTTAACTGATTCCAAGATTGTCTGTACATTTATTGTAAAACCTTTTTTGAAGAATCCCTTAGGATACGTGTTTCTCATAATGAAGTACGACCTATTGTAGTTGCATTTTATGTTTTGTAAGCTACCAGACTCATAATATGCACAGTTTAGTGGTTTATGATTACATTCAAATCATTGTTCCAGATACATCCTGACAGATTTTGAAGAGTCCAGCTTCCACACACTCTGTGTGTGTGTGTGTGTGTGTGTGTGTTGGGGAAGTGGAACACACACACACACACACACACACAGGAAATACTATTGTTCTGGACAGGAAATGCTCAAACTGTTGACACAGATGACTCCTGAGACATCTTGCATGGACTTCTTTTACTCCAGCTTATACGGATACTTAAACACACACACACACACACACACACACACACACACGTGCAAACATGTACAGGAATAAAACAAAGCCAGTATTGTGGGTCCTAGCCACTAGAGAAGCTTCTGCACAGCTATAAGAAGTTAAGTCATGGTAATTGAGGTGGAATTTTGGCCTGTATGTCAGTGTTACACTCTGTGTGTGTGTGTGTGTGTGTGTGTGTGTGTCTCTTTGCCTGGGTCTCAGTGAAGTTTCACATACAACACATTAAAAATGACTTAAGTCTCATGCAAACATCAAATCCATCAAACGTTCTTGTTTGCCTCTATCAATGCCAGAGTCACACAGACACACATCCTCACACACTGGATGACGTGCGGCTCCTGCCTGGGTAGCAGACTGCGACACAGCGTCCCACTCCCTCTCTCTCTCTCTCTCTCTCTCTCTCTCTCTCTCTCTTTCTGCAGTCTCTGCTGTCCCAGGCAAAACCGCTCCCCGCCCCCTCCTGCAGCCCTGCCTGGCTGCTCATCAATAAGCTCTATTAGTCTCTCAGTAATCATATTGCCAGAGACAGGAGGTGTCTGTGTGTATGCATGTGTGTTTACTGGCAGAGGGCAGCCAGAATTTGTGTGCATCATCTGTGGTGTGTGTGTGTGTGTGTGTATGTGTGTTGTGGTGAGAAGGGAGGGAGGGGTGTATCCTAGCAGAGAGGTTTTTCCTGTTGTAACCAAGCGCCCACCAACTACCAGCCGGTACTTCACTGCAGCAGCAATCAGCCTCTCTGTACTTAGTGAGCCAGACACTCTAACCTGTCTGTCCCCTCCTCTCACTCGCTCTCCTCTTTCTCTCTTTCTGCATATTCATCAGAGCTGCCCTCCTCGCCGCCTCCTCGTCACTCCTGCGGCGTTGCTCTCTGCTTGAAGGGGGGACACTGGCCTGCTCCTCACCAACCAATNTCACTCCTGCGGCGTTGCTCTCTGCTTGAAGGGGGGACACTGGCCTGCTCCTCACCAACCAATTCTGCATGACTGTCACAAAGGTAAGGCTGTTTTTGGATCGGGAGGAACTTTCAGGTTGCCAGCGGTGATTTGGGCTCTGCGGGGTTGGAGGAACCGTGAAGGTTACCACAGCTCATTCTGGCAGTTTATTCAGTGGAGAACGGCAGGCAGCAGGTGGAGATGACTTTTATTTTGGGTAAGGAAGTCCTGGAATTGCCAGGCAGAACAAGGCTGTCAGGAAGCTGCTGCCTGAGGATGTGTGTGTGTGTGTGTGTGTGTGTGTTTGCGTTCGTATGTATGCATATTATTCTGTTAGGAGAAATGTAGTCTGTGTATGATGAAGAAGAAAACCGGTGATTACATTGTTTAATCTGCAGCGTATTACAGGATGGCAACAACTCATCCTGGGCTTATAAGCAGTTTTGTTCTTTTGATCTGTGTAGAAGCCGTACAAACTTTGCTCAGAGGACTCTCGGTAGTCGTTGGGCAAATTCAGTTTCAGGCCTGGCATTTGAGGATTGAAGTGTTCCAGGTGCCATAATCTGGTAAAAGGCTTCCTCACAGTCAGCAGATCCAGCCATGGACACCAAGACTGTGTTGCAGGTCACAGTCTTGGTGATATGATTGGTAGATTTGGTTGTTTTAGGTACATTGTGCAGTACTGTGACTAGAAACTCTGAAAGCTGATGAGCAGGTCCACACTGACTTGGTGTTTTGCATGCTAGCAACTGCAGGGAATACAGCTGCTTTCCTGAAGCCCCAACGTAGCTTTTAATGATCAGAGATATTAGAATATATAAGATCTGTCTCTTTGTGGATAATTTATTTTATTGTGTGAATTTTAGTGAGGACTCTCTCTCTGTGTGTGTGTGTGTGTGTGTGTCTACATATTAGCAGTTACAAGCTGATGTTAAAGTCAGTGTGTCAGCAAGGTTGAGTGAGTATGTGTGCTCGCCAAAGTGTGTATTGGTGGTTGCAGTCAGTGCTTAACGCTGCAGCAGCAGGTTGAATCCACTTAATCAATTAACCGAGAGACAGATACACACAGACGAAGAGCGGGGGAGGGGGGGNGGGGGGGGAGAGAGAGAGAGAGAGAGAGAGTAAATTAGCACGCTAACTCCCTTGAAGAAAATTAACCTGAACCAAAATAGATGATCTGCTGTAGAGACAAGACAATGGCCCATTTACACACACGTATGCAAGTATTGGTCGTTAATGTACCTGCAGTTACACATAAAAATTCACTTAATATGGAATCAACTGCTTTGTACTTCCAGCCTGCACAGACAGTTGCTCTCAAAGAATTATTTGCCAAGTGTCTCTTCCATTTTTCAGCCATGCCTGTGTGTAAGAGAGCGATTGTGTGGGAGGTGTGTGCTGAGTAGGAGGAAGTTCTTCACTATAAAAACTGAAAGCGAAAAAGGTCAGGTGCTCATATGTTGGCATTCAGCCAAGTCTAAGTTTGATTGTAGACAAGGCCACAGGCATTGATGAGAATTTTAATGAATACGCCCACAGATGCTGCTATGGATTTTTTTTTTTTTTTNTTTTTTTTTTTTTTTTGGTTGCATCTTAATTCCTACCTGCAGTTATGGGCTAGGGGGAGGAGGAAGGAATGAAGACAAAGGCAAGACAAAAACTGCTTTGGGCGGATGCTGGCGTGCCTCTGAAAGGGTCTTACCCAGTGGTATCAGAAAGCTGAAGGGTGTGTGGGAGAAGCAGGAGGAGAGTGAGGAGCTGCTTTATAGCTCTGCCTGCCAACAGCATCTAAGTCACCTTGGGAGTGATACAGGACAAGAACTCCTGTGCTGACGGGGCTAAACAGCCATCTAACACATACCGATACAGAGAATGTGCTAGAGAGCTGCGTCTGCAATAAATAGTGTTAGGACCAAGATCTGGCATAAGCTTTTAACATTAGAGCAAACATTGTGCGAATACTGGCAAAGACGGCCATTTATATGTGTAGCAAACACTTGAGAATCTGTGTTTTTTTTTTTTTTTTNGTTTTTTTTTTTTTTTTGTTTTTTTTTGTAGTGTTGGCAGAGTTACTTCAACTTAAAAGATCACACACATTAGGGTGTCATTGCAAAGAATATTGCCACATTGATCATCTCCTCAGTCTAATCAGTGTGTCCACGTGTCTTTGTAATTGAAAACTCAATTAAAGGCTCCATAAATGTTTGTCGGATGCAGTCAATAATGGCTTAGCTTGAAAGGCTGTAGGTCAAAGATTCTGCGTCCTAAATTAAGTTAGAAAACAGAATCTATTGCTAAAACTTAATGATGTAACAAATCACTAAGTGCGGATTAAAATGTGGAAACAGGTTTATAAATCAGACCATGTATTTTTATGTTTAAATGGTAAAAAAACAGCCTCTTGGTGTAATGCATCAGTTTTCATGCAAACAAAAGACACATTTCATATGTTAAGTAAAACATTTGTATTTGCTTCTTGGCTGCTCCAAAGTGTTGCTTTTGTGTTTTTTTGCAATATTATGACCAGATTAGACTTGTGCAAACTTTGTAGAGACTTGTAGAGGAAGGCATGAACTGTAGAGGCTTATTTTCACAACTTTGTTCATCTTTTTTTTCATAGTTTGTTGTGTTGTTGACTTTGTCACTCATTTAAAATAGTTTTAGCAGATTGTTTGCTCATTTTCTGGTGCTTTTCCACCCAAGCCAAATGGAAAAGCACCATAACTAAGAGTTTAGCAGATGTACAGATGTGCAGACATTATAAGGTTCTAGTCATTATTGCAGTGGAGTTGTCCTCTAGAATGTATACTACAGTATACATACTGCAGATGCAAAGTGTTAGGGAGTAGAAACATATTTATTTTTACTGTGATGAACATATAAAAAGACATTTACATCCAAGGCATCCATTTACAATGCTGACAGTGAAAATGGGTCTGTGCATGTTGAAATCCATTTTCTTTGCTTTCAAACAAGGCTTTACCCGATCGAGGGAAGTCAGTCTGGGACCAAAACTCTTCAACTTTTTTTTTCTTCGACGGATGCTTTGATTTCGTTGGGCATAAGCATTTATTCTGTATGTTTCTACAAATACTATAATTCCTCTTTTCAGATGAAATTCATAATGCAGTTGGGAAAAAAATGGAGGGTACATGAGTCACAGTCTGACACAAACACAAGGGAAGCGTTAGATATTATAAATTAGTGAAGCACAGAAAGTTAAAGTAATATATCATGAAATTGCTTGATGTTATTATACTTTGTAAGCGTGCAACCCTGCAGTGTTCTGAAGCTATGTACTCATAGTGAAACAGGATACTGTCACCGTGCTGGAACAAGGACTCTCAATCAAGCTGAGGGGCTCCTGCGGAGAGGAAGGATGTATTCCTCACAGGGGTTTTGTTTAATCTGAATACAGTAAACAGCAACCCTCAAATAATGTCTTACACAAAATTTGTTTAGTTTGTATTCTGAACTGACAGTCATGTTTGTCATGCTGTTCTTAATGAAAAACGGTTGTTTTCCATGTTTTACTCATAGATATGAAGTGTTCTTTACATAATGTCAAACGTTTAAGTATACAAGTATAACATTGTTTTTTAAGACTGTTGAGTGTGTTTTCCTACCTTCCAGGCAGCCATTGTTTACATCCATTTAAAGTGGAAATGTGTCATTACATGGAATGTGCCTTGTTTTATTTTTGTCAAAGTGCAGACTGGAAGTTATGCTGGTGACATGCGCTGCATTAATGCTACCAGAGCCTCTGAAATCTGTGATATGAACAGTTGGCTGCTGCAAAGCACTGCTTAAATTATCTGTGTTGTCAGAAAATCAAACTTATGAGACACAATGTAAGATGCCATGAAAACTGATCAGGATTTGACATGATTTTTATTGAAAGTTGCTGTTTAGTAGCCAGCTGTCAATAATTTTATTTAATAGATGATTGCAGAACAACACTTTTCATACATGAATATACCAACAACTAAAAATGTTACCCACATTTGTTCTAGCTACATACAAATACAAAACAAATACACATATTTATGTCTCCACAAATATTCAAATGCAAACAGTTATTGTATGTGAAAATCTTTCTTCCTCATACCAAAGTCCCACCATTCATAACAGCAAAATAACACGTACNTTGTATGTGAAAATCTTTCTTCCTCATACCAAAGTCCCACCATTCATAACAGCAAAATAACACGTACATACATAACATAACAACTACATAATAACATAATACATGCATATATATGCCTATCTGCTCCATGGTTTGTACTGTGATGGTGTTTTCCTNTAATAACATAATACATGCATATATATGCCTATCTGCTCCATGGTTTGTACTGTGATGGTGTTTTCCTCAGATTTTCTGATGATGCTCATTTTGGTTTGTTCATCCATGGTGACTATCATTGTTCTGAATACTATTTATTCCAATGCACCTTTGTGACACTGAGTATTATAGAACAGTAGCAGACATTAAAAGGGAAAATTAACATGAACAGTTTTTGCAAGAAAGGCTTGTTTGTGTTTAGACGTTTTTTTTTCTTCAGCATACTCTGGACACTGTTCTCATCTGCTCTTTGAGTGCCTGTATGTTTGTGTGTGTGTGTGTGTGTGTGTATGTGGATGGGAGGGCACAGATGTGAGTTGGTAGACACATTATGTGTGAGTGGGTGGAAAACGACTTCCATTATTCCTAAATCAGTGTAGAGCATTAGAGATCTTGTGTTAGTGGTGATACAAAAGAACAAACCTGTTTATCTGTATTACTTTGACTACAAGTATGCGAATGTGTGTATTCGTGTGTTATCTACTACATCATCAACCATTTCTCTAACTACTTGATCATTTCAGATCAACAGCTACAAATCCTACGATTACTGTTACTCAGTTTTTTGATGATCACTTAATCATTTAATGTATAAATGTAAAATTTCAGAACATAGTGACGACTGCCCATCAAAGTTTCCAAGAGCCTTTTTACTGTTTTACAGCCGTGTTGAAAAGTCAAAGAAAATGCCTTATCAACCCAGAAAGTCAAACTTCTGAGTTGCGGGGCCATTTTCTTGGGACTTTTGGGGGACTTTTCTCTGGTAGGAAGTCAGAAATTCAGAGTTATGAATTTGCAACAAACGCAGCACAAACCACTCAGCCTTCAGTTGCTTTGTTCAATAAAAGTCCACTTCACTGTCCTCCATCACACATGGGGCAACAGGGGGCAGCTCTCACATTGATGGTTGCCCAGAGTTACCTTGCTGTCAGTTCCAGTTTGGCTCTCGGTCCAGAAGGCTCATGGGAGAGCCATCATGGATGGCAGGACTGCTCAGTGCAGGAAACTGACCTCTCCAGAAGGCTGAGGTCACCCAGCCCTCTGGCTGCCAAATGACCTCCAGCCAGAGTCTTTAGGCAATAAAAGCACAGAAGGACTCAATTCTGCGTCATACACAAAGCAATTTCTGAGCATTTAGCAAACTATTCATCGTACCATAAAGCATTTGGCAAGTGGATATGAGGCATAGAAAAAAAGTTCTGCAGAACATTTGGGCTGTTCTTTTCAATGCCCCCTTGATTGGAAAGCTGGAGTTCGTACAGAAACCCTTAAAAAGGCTCNTTTTTTTTTTTTTTTTTTTTTTTAGTTGGATACCACAAAAACAGTGCCAGGGCTGGGGAGGGGGTGGGAAGAAGGACAGAGAGAGAGAATGAGAGAGGAGAAAAGTGACTGAGTTGGAGGGAGGGAGGGATTGGCCTTTGGAGTACATTTTTGTTCCTTTAGACACCAGCAAAAATGCTCCCCTGCTAATACTAAAGGGTGTCCATGTGGAGATAAATGATTGTTTGTTCCCTGAGGAAACACACATAGTGATGTGTATTGCTATACTTGTGGGGACCCTCAGTTATTCCTCAACTCCAAAATCTAACCTAACCTTACCCATCTGCTCTGCATGCTGCCCCTAATCCCGTCTTAACCTTAACCCCTCACAAGCTAACCCTGAGATAGCCTGTTGAAAAAGGAGGACCACCCAAAATGTCAAATTGTCCACACAAAGATGATAGTACAGGCAGACAGACGGACACACACACACACATTTCTCCCTCAAAGACTTTATATTTAACTTACTGATGTGAATTCTATATAATTCAAAGTAGCATTCCAGCTGTGTTAAGTGTGTTTGCAATTAGATATCTGCAAACACCCCAATTATAAAGGAGGCCCTTCATAATTGCTGCTCTGATGTCAGGCACACATATGCGGTTGGAAAGGCGTCTGAAAACCATTTTCAGAGTGTTTATGGTACAGTTTCTGCTGTTAACTTTAATGCTGTTCAGACGCTTATAGCATAAACAATTCAAGATAGTTCCGTAGTGATGGCTATTTGTTCCATTTTTATATCTGTTAGAGTGAGTTAGTTTGTTCAGTCGAAATAGAAAATAGACATTTGGTGTAGGTAAGCAGCACACATGCACACAAACAAGCACACACACAGACCAAATTCTTTACTTGGTGCACCTCGCCCACCATAAATCTTAATTGAGTCTGATTTAGGCTGTTGGCCATTTGTCAAGCTTAAAGTTCACCCACACGCTCTCTCACAGGCAGTCACATTACACTGAGGGCTAAATCTCTAGCCTAGCAACCCAAAACCATGATTACTTGAGTAAGAAAAATAAAGAAAAGCTTATCAGATTAGGTCATAATAGCAAACCAAGAATCAAACTTTTTTGTTTCCGGGTTTTACTCTTGATGCAGGAGATAAAACAATTAATACAGACAGAGCAAGTTGTATGGAGCAGATAAAAAGGGAATAGTCGTAAGAAAGATACAGAAAAAGCCTTCAGCACAGGAAGACATTCAGCTCTCATGAGCTCATTGCCTGTCAGAAAGCTTCCTGTTTCTATGCCGTGTGTGTGTCTGTAAAAGCTATACTCTGCAAATCTATGTGAAAAGTCTAAAGTGTGTTTCCAACAGAGGTTTAGCTAGATTCTTTCCTCATATCACTGCGTAAATCATTCATCCTCAACAAATGTATTCACACAGTCCAGACTGACCCTCTCATCTAAGCGACTTTCTTACCTAAGAGTGACTTGAAATCATTTTGATATGTGCACAGGGAAAGATCTGCTCTGGCTTTTGTGGGATGAAAGTGTCCATTTTTGGATTCTCTTTGGGATGTTACAGATACAACAGGACAGAATCGTGCCATTTCTGAACATTCTCTAGAGGAAATGAAGACACAGATCAGAATGACCATTTTACCAGAATCCTGTTTCCCCTCCGGATGAGATTAGGTGCTCATCCTATAGATGTGTGTGTGTGAGTGTGCATGCATGCGTAAGAATCATCACAACATAGGATGTGCTTCCTGTTTGTAGGCCTGGGGACAAGAGAATAAGTGCATTGAGACAGATGGATGTTTGATTTCTGTGTGTGTGTGNTGTAGGCCTGGGGACAAGAGAATAAGTGCATTGAGACAGATGGATGTTTGATTTCTGTGTGTGTGTGCGCGCGCGCGTGTGATTTTGTATAAGGGATGGATGGAGTAAAAATATATACAGTCTCATGCATTATTAAAGTCATGTTGAAGTGCGATTGAGGTGGCACCAGGGTTTTCAGATTTTAGCAGATGATGTATTTATCCTTAAACTAGGCGGACTCCACTGACATTTAAGAAAATTCTAAAAACAAACATACTTGCTACTAAAAAACAAACAAAAAAAAAAGCCAAATCATCTCACCTCATTAGCAAATGTTTTTCACTTGCATCAACGAACTTGTAACAACTCACTATGAGATGCAATAATATAATTACTATTTCTAGAGAATGAATTGCTCTCAGGATTGTTCTCTGGTATTCAACCACTCCTCCCTCCATCTTTCCCTCCTTTCACCAATGCATCAGTATGAACTCTCCAATTTATTTGTGCCTCTTGTCTCTTCTTGTAAATGTTCTTTTTGCCCTCTGTTCTGATCATTAACCACTGCTGAAGCTATCTGTTTCTTTTTCAACTTCTATCTTTGTCTTTGTCTCTCTCTCTCTGAGTCATTCTTTCCTTTAGGGGATCCCAAAGTTCCATTGGTCATTAATTACGTCAAAATTAGTGACATAGGCAACTCGCTTATCAGCTCATCTACGCACTGAATCAGACAGGAGAGTTTGGAGCTGCTGTAAGGACATTACCTACACCTGACTGCTCAGCACAGCTATCTGAGACCGAATCTTTGCATGTCATATGTTTTTAGTTCCCAGAGGTAAGATCACAACCTTAAGAGTCTAAATGTAGTCAGCCCTTATGACAAAAGCAATACAGAGACAGTAAATTCATGATGACTCAAAAATAATACAATTTGTCATACTGATGTACAATATATGGTAATATAATCACTGCATACCCTTTACAGAGCAGTAAACTACGTGAACAACAACCTGTCTCTCATTGTGAAATAATTTTTTGTATGCCAGTGGACTGGTGGGGAAATGTAGTGGGGTAAAGTAAAATGTTTCCAAAAACACAAATACTCAAGTAAAGTACATCCTCAACAAAAAATAATTCATTACTTTACACCACTGGTGAACAGAGAAACTGCTCCTGTTCTTTCGAGCTTCATCATGTTATGTCAGCAATGCAGGCTATGGTATTTGCATGTCCATTTCTTACTAAAACTGTAGCTGTTTGCTGTGGTAGGCTTGGCAAGTGTCATGGCATTCTCTCTTATGTAATTTTATCCCACATCACATTCCCAGGAATGAGGCTGACAAGGCATTCCTCTGTACTGTGCTGTGTTTTCATTTTTTGCATATTTATGTAATGTCAACTCACATATTTTGTGTATAATTTTTCCAAAACCCAATCTTTTATGAAGATAGCTATTTATTGCAGTCAGGGATGCTGTAGTGTGATGCACTTCATGCTCACCAGGGATTGACTCAAACATGGAAAATATCACATATTAACATAGTATATGTTAGCATAATATAGCATATGTTAGCTTATGCAATTGATGAATTTATATTAGTGTGTGTTTTAATGCATAGGTAGAGCTTCAATAGTGCATGAGACTGAGCTGGAGAGCTGAGTGCACATAAAAGAGCAATGAGTGGGGGAGTGGGTCACCAGGTAAGAGTGCATCCATGGAGGAAGATATGTCCACCCACACACACACACACACACACACACACACACACACACACACACACACACACACACACACA
>VXCM01001407.1:0-83682 GCA_014773175.1 Lucifuga dentata | reverse complement strand
CACACACACACACACACACACACACACACACACACACACACACACACACACACACACACAGGAGCTCTCCTGGGTCAGATTCAGCTCTATTTCGCCTATGGGCACAGATAGCAGCATAGATTAGAAATATAGATTTGTTTCTTCAGCACTGTTAAAATGTGAAAATACTCTGTTTTTTGTTTTTTTTTAAAAATCATACTCCACTTCTGTCATTTCCTTTTGCTTCCTATTTGCATACTTGCTGCGTGTTTTGTCTCTGTCTGCTCTTAATGGACATATTTTTCTTAACTATGCTGCAGTCTGTTTTAAAACCATATGCACACAAAAAATGTGTTAATATTCATTTAAAGGTAGTTAATCACGGTGGTGCACACTTTGTGTGAGTCAGCTGACAGCCTATAGGCAGATCACATAAATCATGAACACATAAGACTCTGACAGACTACATAGTCCTGTGTAAATTGTTGGCAGTGAGACCCAGATCAGCCTGGTGTGTCAGCATTTTGTTGGAGGAGCTTGGAGAGAAGGTTTTTGGTCAAAACAGTCCCTTTAAGTGAGGCTAATTTGATATCAGAAATTTAAATAAAAGATTAAAAATCGATTCTGAACATTCAACCAGTTGATGCACCACTTTTTTTTTTTTAATTAAAGCGAGTCCTGCAAAAACGTTGCTGTTCCGTAGAAAACAGCGNTTTTTTTTTTTTTTTTGCCAAATATTTAAATAATGACTGAGAAACTTCTATAAAACTTAGTTGGTCCTAACTTGTAAATAACTTGACATTGATCCAGACAGCTTTCTGGATTTGCGTTGGTGTCACTATGGTGACACAGTGGGAATGCCTGTCTGTCAAAGAGTGCAGCACAAAAACAGTGGTGGGAAACAAAGAGCCTTTAGAAATGATTGGGCATTAAAATTCATACTGCTGCAGTCATATAAACCCAAACTCTATTCTCTATTTCTTGTGGAAATATATGTCTGAGGTGAAAATTCATGGCAACCTTTTTTAATGCATTTCATTACATGGTGATACTGATGTAGAATTGCATAAAAAGGTAAATTAACATTGCTTTTGCTGATTTTCCAATAATCCTGGACTTGAGAAGACATTCTACCCATAGTTTTGATTAGAAATCCATCTTAACCTTCTTTCTAATTAAATTCACAATTATAGCTGAGTGTTTTATGATTTACACTTTGACTATTTTGATCTAGACACTTGGGATTAGAAAACAACAAACCTGAAATTAGTTTAGGAGCATATTCTGGAAGACGTGTTTGTGTGTATGTGGGGGGGGGATTCACCAGCTGAGAGACATCTGTGTCTGCGTTCCTGCTCTGTGCTTCTTTGTTGTGGGTGCTGACTGTGGGTGAGAGGGTTTACTGGGTGTGTGCTGATGTGCCAGCTCATTTATTTACACAGACGACTTTTTTTTTTCTTTTTTTTTTTTTTTTTTTTTTTTTGCTTAGGGAAGAGATGAAGCCAAAATAACGAGAGTAAGACATTTCCAGAAAACAGGGGAAAGGGAGATATCAGTGACAGTAAAGAAAGTGTGCCAATAAAACAATATAAGCAGCTGCTAGCAATTTCAAAACTTTTGGTCTCACGAAGGTTTCAATATTTTTAATACAATATGTAGCTGGAGTTCAAGTATACTGTAGACATTGTATTATTATTATGCCAGTTATGATCAGTGTGTTATTTATGTATGTGTCCATGTAAGGAAAAGCTGTGTGACAGTGCTTCAATAAGCATTTTTGCCTCAGAGAAGGAAGGAAATAATTTAACTGACTGACCAACTGGGGTCTTTTTGTATGCCTGTTTGCATCTTCCCATGTTCGTGTGGGTATCCTCTGCTTTCCTCCCACACTCCAAAGACACACAGGTTAGATGAACTGGAAATTTGTAAATGCCTTGTAAATATCTTGTCTAACTACTTATGTTAGTTCTATGATAGACTGACAGCCTGTTCTGGATGCACCTGACTCACTAAATGCATGTTGGGATAGTTTCCTGCTCCTACAACCATGAGCAGTGGAAAATAAACAGTGTCCCATTTCCATGCTGCATACTGTACAGTATGTACTATGTGCTATGTGCTATGTACTAGTCTACAGAGCATGCTAGTTATTTAATTTTGTCAGCAGCTGAGTAGAACAGTAGTTTGGCAGAATTATTTCACTGGGCTTTAGGTCTGGAACAAACTGCTAGCTAGGTGCTGTGCTGTTGACATCATTTTCCTTTGTGAGCCTCTGTATTCGTCCTGTCTGTCACACTGGGTAAGGATTGCACATTGGCAATTCTCTTGACAATGAAGAATGAGAGTTTTGAGCACCTGAGCATAGGCTAATACAGGCTAAAAGGCTTCATTCCACATCGTCGGGGAGAAAGCATGAGCGGTTTGGAGCAGGAAGGTGCTGAGTGTAGCAGCAAGTGAAAGCGTCCAAAAATGAAGTTATTTTTCATGTCATCAGAAGGTTTAATTGGTGAAGTGAGAAATAATACAGATGATACAATCAATCCATTTAGTTGACCCATTTATTGTTGTTTGTGGTCACTCCATGGTGGAAAACTGGCATGAAAACACTGCAGAGGTTACTAGTGTATCACCAGGTTAACACACATGGGACATTCTAAAAGGTTTTATATGATAACAACTTAAAGAAAAAAAATATTTAAGTGAACTGGCATTTGTAGGACATGATGGGATGTAGCTATGATGTAAACAAAACTGCACCGAATCTGAAGAAAATTTTATTTTGCTTTTTTAAGAATAAGAATGGTGTAAAATAGCCAAAAAAAAAAAAAAAAANAAAAAAAAAAAAAAAAAAGAGTGTTTTAAAATGGGTTAATGATCTGAGATCCACAATCATTACAGTAAAATGTAGGGAAAGTGGAAAATGTCTGTATCTCTAAACAGCAAATTAGGTCAAAATTAAGTTGTTAATGCGCCCAAATGACATAAAAATAATATTGGGAAAAATATATTTTATTCAGGAAGAAAGGTGGATGCAAAAAAAGATGAGTGTGTCATCATTCACTGTTTAATTAACTTCAGTGGTTGACAGGGTTATTGTCCAATTTATCCAAACACTTAAATACACAAAAAAAAAAACAAAAAAAAAAAAAAAANAAAAAAAAAAAAAAAACTGGCATACACAGGAATGAGGACAATGCAGATGATACAGTAAGATGAAATATAACTTAAAACAGCACAGATCCAGCAGGGAAATAAGGTGCCAACAGAGAATAACAGCCAAAATTAAACATTTCTCTCCAAAGAGGACCGTGAAAAGAGGTCTGTGCTTCACAGCTGGCTATTAAACTGGGACGCATCATCATTCTGTGCTGTGGATGTCAAACTGACTATGATGAACAGACCGATGTAACGGACTGGAAAGACGAGCATGAGCAACCGATGAAAACATATCCAACATTTTGCTGGCTAGCTTAGCATTGTCCTGCCTTGCAAGTCACATAACCTGAATTTAATATGTGATAATAAATCACTTCAAAAAAAAAAATAATAATAATAAATATATGAAGACATAAGGATGACAAACGACGGCAACGTTAGCATGTTAGTCGTGGTTGTTCTCCCATGGTGATGCCATCAACAGGCTGACTCCATTCAAATAGGTCAAATTCACAACACATTAACCTTCACCCACATATGGGAATGCTGTCATTTCAAATATGGCTTAACTAGCTCATGCATGGATGCAAAGGCGATTACTGCTGCCTCTCTCTCTCTCTCTCGCTCTCTTTTTTGTCTGTCTCTCTGTCTCTGTGTGTGTGTGTGTGTATGTGTGTGTGTGTGTGTGTGTGTGTCCATAGTCTGCTTTTCAGTTTTTATTGAAACAGAAAGTTGAGGTAGAGAACATTGAAAAGACAGTGGAAAAATAATCCCAGATGTTCAGGAGTGTATATGGATTCCTTAGATGATGGTTTTAACCCCTACAGTACGAGGTCAGTGTGTGTGTGCGTGTGTGTGTTTCACCTGATTGTAAGGAAATAAATATGTGTAAGTGGGAACCTGGTGGATGATCAGGCTTAAGGATGTTATCAAGTCATTTCACACACACACACACACACACACACACACACCCCTCACCCATGCCTGGCCCAATGATGAAAACCACAGTCACAGTCTAAGGCTTTTCGCTGTGCATATTTCTACACAACATTATATAGTTGTTATTATTATCATTAATACAGTTACTACAGTTACTAATACAGTCACTAACTCTTAGTTAAATTTGACTCAAATAATCTGACTCCATAGATAAACAATGGCCTGAATAGTTAAATTTGGTTCTGATTGTCTGATTTTTCAGAGATTGGAACTCCAGATTAATACATAATTGAGCAATACTTTCTTCTGTACTCACCTGGANTTCAGAGATTGGAACTCCAGATTAATACATAATTGAGCAATACTTTCTTCTGTACTCACCTGGACTAAACCCTACACAAAAACTCAGAAACCACAGATCCATCCAAACTACTAAGCAAATACTACAACAGGAAAGTCAGGAAAAAGTTAAAGCTTAGTTTTACCAATTTATTACCAGGAACAATTTAGCAATCAGTTAACAAGAACTCATACTTACATACAGAAACTTCAACAGTCCAGTTCAACAGAGTTCCAACGATGAATTAACAGATGATAAAATAAATAGTCAGACTATTCTCCCCTAGTAGAGAAACAAATAAGCTGCACTCACAGAAGTGTGGGAGATCTATAGTAAAGAATTTTCATAACAGACTACACACATGTAAACATGCATGGGAGTTCCATAGTAAAGAAAATCTCAAATCATAAACTACATATCCGAAGATGTGGGAGTTCTTCCCTAAAGAGTCTCAAAGAGCTGTTTTGCTGCTTTCCTTTAAATAACAGATTAATTTAAATTTAAATGCCAGATTACACAGAAAGTTTGTCTTGCAACATGTGATCAGATAAACAGTTAACAATTGGCTAAAACACCTCTGAAGACCAGGATCCTCCAGGCCATGTGACTTTTATTGCTGTGTAAATTACAATAGCCTGGCAGTGGAGATTTTACTAGCTGGGTCTATAACAGATTTACTTTATTCATTGTGAAACTGAGATAATATTATCAGCCAACATGTTGTAATCTTGTAGTCTCATAATATAGTTTTGATTTGATTTATCTGAACTTTGGGTGCCACAAAGTCTGTGAAACACAAAGGACGCACCCCCCAAGTGCTGAACCAGCAGGGAGTATCCTGTGTGGGGGTCAGTCTTCCCCCTGAAGCAATCAGCACCTTTTGTTATGGGTGGAGGCCTTACGAGCATAGACACAATCACACAACCCCACTCAATAGCAGATAAAAGAACAGTGTGATCAAAGGATTATGAAACAAAGAATTAACTGAAAAATAAAAGTAGTTACAATAAATCTCAGCCTTACATGATTTTTAAATCCACATAGTCGTTTTCTCAATCTTTGATTTACACTAGCTTGATCTGTGTGCGTGTCTCTTGCCTGTGGAAACAATCAGAGGCCATTAATGCTTTTTTGCTTGCAGTTGTGGGTCAATCTTATTCGGTAGGAAAACTCATTAGGAGTCTTTCCTTCACAACTACTCCTCTGAATAAACAGTAACATCTGGAGTTTCCCTGCCCCCACTTTCTAATTGGCAAAGGTGCCAGAATTGCCTCGATCTGTTTGTCTCCCAGAATGGGCCTTATTTATAACATGGCAGTGATAATAGGCTATGACAGCCCATTGCATATTTTTCAGTGTGTGTGTGTGTGTGTGTGTGGGTGTGTGTCAATAAAAGGCACAAAGAGAACTCTTTTTGGCCCATAAAACCATAAAAGCTGCTTTTGGGGATTATAGGAATGACTTTGTCTGGAACTATCCATAGAAATGACAAAAATTATCTGCTCGTATTCCCACCACGTTTCCAAGTAACGTGAAAATTATGGAAGTTGGAGCGAGTGATGTCTTGTGTATCGGAGCCACTACAATTATTGTAATCTCTGCTTTTTTTTTTTTTTCCAAGCGCTGATAAATGTAGCAAGATCTTTTCAAAACCTTTCTTGAGTGGATGACTCAAAGTTCTCTCAATCTTCTTATCTACATAAATCTGGAGCTTGCGCCTCCTTGTCAATCTACATTTTCATGTCGTTTTCCATCTTCCTCAAGTCTTGAAACTTTGCTGTTGCTGTTTCACTGCAACAGCATGCTAAATTACTCTGACTTTAATTATAGTTCCAGTACCAGAGTGGGTCCTGGTTCTTGGTGAGAAACAAAGGAAAAGTTCCTGAGTTCCTGAAAAGGTTTTGGAGTTCCTGGAAAATGTCCTGCAAGTGCAAAAGACTCTCTTAATGTTAGTGTGTTTTTATTTCTGTGCTAATCTCTGGCTCTTGGCCGAACTTTCTCTTCCAGAATTAATAAATCTAATTTTATCTTAAACTAATTATGAACTGATTTACCATATAGTTTAGAGTGCAAGCACACACACTTTTCTGCCACACTTTTTTTATACTGAACTCTTCTTCATATAATTTCTTTTTACAAGTTCATGATCTCACCTCCAATGTGAATCCACCAGTCCATTATATTTTGATTAACTCTAAAAGTGTTACAGTAAACTGACCTGGTGCACTAATGTAACATTTATGTGCATGAGGTTCCTGTTCCTGGATATTAATTGTCTCAAAGGAAACTACATTAGCCAAATAGCTTTATAATGGCAGCTGCTGATATTAGCATGTTTACTGAGACAAACAGTAGATATGTCTTTAATGCAACTTATTTTAGATTTTTGATGCTACCAACCCTTATATATACATAGTACTTTAAAACAACACATATCCCTTATTCTGTGTTTTAGAATTCAGTGGGTCCTAATGTGACAGTCAGTCAATACATCAAAAAGTTTGGTCCAGACCAAGATATTTCAGCAACTGCCAAGAAATCTGAAAATTCATGGTCACCAGAAGTCGAATTCTAATGTTTTTTGATGATCACTGACTTTTCCTTTAGCACCGCCATCAGGCCACAGTTGTGGCTCCTGCATGCCAAAGGATGAACCCTTTCCACTGATGACCACTTTCAGGTCACCGTGCACACTGCACACAATATTTCACAGTATATTAGGCAATTCCAAAGAAATTTGCTGACCACATTCATGCTCTCGAGGTGATGAACCTCTTTCCTTTTAATAACCATATGATCTTCTCTGTGTTGCTCTGTGGAAAAACTTTTAATTTATATTCTCACTGCTGGTAGAACTAATAGCAAAATTTTAATATGTTATTTGTTCCTCCAAAACATTCATATTAAGGGATGTAATTAACATTGTTACCTCATTGATGTCATTTTTTGATTAATTATCTTATTCTTGCTTGTCAGCTATGTCTTCCTCTGACTCAATAAAAGAGAAATTATGGGAATATCAGTCTTTTAAAATCATAAATTTACAATGACAAAGTTGAGATGGTCACAGTCTGGACTGGAGGAGTTCTTGGCCAAGCAGATGGTCTGACACTTGGCTTGGCTTTATTCTCCGTCTTGGTTCTTTTTTTCCTGCTTTCCATCCATCCACTCCTCCAAAGACACAGAGAGAGTGAGACTAAAAGACCATGATGACATGAGAGAGAAAGAGAAAAAGAGAGGAAACAGAGTGACAGATAGAGGAGGTGGAGATGCTGAGACTTTTCACTCCATCTGGTCACAGATTCAGTTAAGCAGGATGGCCTTGCATACTATGTGCTACTAAACCTCAAAGCTCGGTGCCGCAGCCAGTGCATCAATAGAATTTCTTTCCCCAGACGTGTGAAAAACTGAGCAATAAATACTTAGTTTTTGTGACAAAGATTGGAAGATTATTAAAAAAAATAATAATAATAAAAGCCACAGTGACTGAACCAGTAAACAGATTGAACACAGGAGGAACTTGTGGATGGTCAGTCTTTAAAGAATCATACCAGCGATCGTGCATGTTTGAGCCCAATATATACAATCTGCTTATGTGTCACGTTACTGACAACCATTTCCCAAAATATAAGACTCTAGTTGTAAATTTCAGATTTTTTTCATTTACCTTCCAGACTGCCATTGGTTTCAGTTCATTCCAGTACGCTATTAAAATCAACTGGTAGAGCCTTGAAGCACATTTGAAATACGTAATCCATCACAGCAGACAACATGTCGATTACATATGTTTTCCAAAGTAACTTTATTTAATTGGTCCAACAAGGAGCTGCACGGAAAACAATGTATGTCTCCACCAGGAAAGATTGTCTGAGGGGAACACAGCTTTTACCGAGAAATTCAAATGACCATGCCTTCTACAATCATGTATAATTGTTAGAAGGCAAAACACAGAATTTTAAGGTGAGTGTATCACCAGAACATTTGATTTTGAGAGATTAGGGGATTTGAAAAAATAACAGAAAAACTAAAATAGGGTTTTATGTTTTGGAAATTGTCAGTAATGTAACATGAATGCGGGTTGTATATTTTGGGCTCAGACATGCATAATCACCGGTATGGTCCTTTAAAAAATGACTGTGTCACAGTGTAAGAATAAGTAATTATCAGACGCAAATTTCAACAGTGGAGCAAAGAGCACAGAAACATAACTCATCACATCGAACCATTCACTGGACTCAAAGATTATTATGATGCCAGTCATCCTGATAGCTAAAGAGTCAGGTGACCATTGAGCCAAACTCCAAAGCCAATGTGCTCCAGCAGCAGTCACCTTGAAGTTTTGATCTGCAATATTATAACAGATCTGGAATCACAAAACTCATGAAAATGATTAATCATTCTACAAAGCTGTCTCTGTGCTCTTATTTCTGTGATGAATTTCAATAATATTCTGATGAAAGTGCTCCTTCAGCTCCTGCTCCCTGGGCTCAGAGCCAATCAGCTTTCTCAATTTGTACCCCCGCCAGAAGGAATTCATTTGACGGCAAATGAAAGATGAGCCCTTTATATAACATGAAGTTTTCTGTAAATCTTTGCAGCTTTATCCCAAAGCATAACTGCAATTATTATTACTTTTTAGCATTGTTAAAAGACGTTCACCACATTAGGAGTGACTCACCTTTGTGTTTCTCCTTTGTCCCTGTTGGACTTGGAATTTGTCTACCTGCATTTATGACAGCTCTGTGGCGTAACAGGAAATGAAGAGATGGAAAGGAAGATAGAAAATGCTGAGTCTAAGGTCACCGTCTCAGGGTATTGTTAAGGAAAAGTTCAAAAGCTTTGTGAATTTTTATGTTTTCATGATTTTGATCATGGATTAGAGTGTACATCTGCATGCCTGCATGCATATGTGCAGGCAGGTGGTCTAACAGAGGGGAGTTAATCTCTGTCTGGGATGAGCCACTGCTTCTCCTCCTCCCACTCTGACATTGTCTTTGTTTCTTTAAATATTTTATCATTCTCTCTGTCTGTCTACTCCCACTCATTATTCTTCTCACGTTTTTTCTTTCACCTTCAGTCTCTTGTTCTCTTTTAACCTGTCTCTGCCCCACTTTATCTTTATTTCCCTTTGGTCACCAATCTCATGTGTCCTCTTTTGCCTCTCTTGTCTTTCTTTGGGTCACCCCTTCACCTTGAGTCTGCAGACCCTTCTGTAATTCAGTATGTGACTCCCCGCCCACATCATTATGCTCCAAAAAGCATGTGTCAGAAACGTATATGGGAACAGGCAAAACAAGCACAGGGGAGATTATTAATTTAGATGTTTTTTCTAGTTTTTGGATGACTGGCCTTTTAATATGTCCCTTCTCTGTGTTGGTGAAGGTAAAATATTGTTTATGATGCACAGAAAAGAGCTCCAGGGTAAGCATTGGCAGGTATATCTAAATATCTAGGCAGTATAATAGTATGTATGCACATAGTAGCTATAATACCTGCATTGTAACGGTCATCAAACTCATTTTTCCTGTGCGGAGATGGACGATTCCTGGACACTGCTGCTGCTGTTGTGATAAGTGCTCTTCAGCTGGGTTTGTGTGTTTCCTGCCCTTGAGTATGTGCTCTTTGCACCATTACCACTGCTTAATGGAGGTGGCTTAAGGTCTAAGAGCTGCCATTAACTGAGCTTCAGCATCTCCTACATCTCCTATCACTGTCACTGTTGCTGAATTACATGCTATCATTATACACTCACTCAAAAACCCATACAGCGTTGGCTGCTGTTTCACCAGGCTCTTATCAATTTCACAAAGACTGTATGAAGAGGAACCCTACATACTTTATTCGTGTAACACTGGGCTTAATGAGTTTCATCGTCTTGTTAGTGTATACTTGATGATGTGCACTCAAGCCTTAATGTTTGCAAAAATCCCAGAAATAATAGTTTGGTAAGACTAGGCATACGGTAAATTGGCAAGGCAGTGGTGATTGGATGGGTAAAATTAATGCAGGTGTAAACAAAGAATGACCTTTCAAGTATGGCTCAGCTGACCATCTGGCAGTTCTGACAAAAATCCAGATGGACTGATTCACTTGATTGCAGGACCAGGTGTGTTAGAAATCTATTCTGTTTAATCTGCTACTTTGTCGAGATTGCGTGAGCTTGCGGTGTTGACTCTGTCATCAGTAGTAGGATAGAAGTGTGTTCATTTTCTGGGTGTTGACTTTGCTCGTGTATTAATGGATGACAGGCTGCGATCTCATGGAAACCTTTAAGTGCACCTTCTAATGAGGTACCAGTTGTATTGACTGTTCATAGAGTAATTCTGTTATGGCCCATATCTGCACCCATTTGGTGCCAACTATATACGCTTTAACTTGAGTTCCTTGCTTGCCTGCCTTGCTTATATTGAGTATCTAATTATCCAGATGAAAACACAAGTGTAGCCACCACCCCCCCCCACATCACTCCCCACTGAAAAGATAAGATTGGATCTCCTAGATTGAGTCACAGGTCTTTTCATACATGTTAAATCCAGGTCCAGATTTATAATATTTGTCAGTTGAGAAATACACAAATAATTGTTCATCTGTATGTCAAACTCTGTGATTAAATATTTCAATTGTGATTTATATTAACAAAAATATGGATTTGGCTTTTCAATATAATAGCCTAATCCTAAGTAATACATTCATTTTTTTTTTTTTTTTTTTTTGCACGTATTTATAAGCCTGTTAGTGATCTCAGTAGTGCTCTGCCTTGTCAGATCATCTGTTGAAACAGTGATTTTGTACCATATTTGAAATACTTAGATGAGGAAAAAGTCAAATGTTGTGGATGGACAGGTCTGTCTGTTGCTGTTCCAAAATCAAATACATACTGTATGTGGACCATCAGCTAATAACTACTAAATAATGAAAATACTGTCCTCTAATAGTCTTCACAGTGACTTAACAGTAAACAAAAGCCTTTTATAATCATAATTGTCCCTTTGGGCTCTGTCGTAGCTATGTAACAGTTTCAGCCAAGATGTGGCACTTCCTGTATGAGTCAAAGAGAAAGCACACTTCACGCTGAGAAATAAATCTGGCAGAAAGAGCAAGCAGGATATCTCTCTTTTTCTGCTATTTACTGCTTGCAGAGATGGGAAGTCATCATAAATGACTGTAGTGTCTGTGACAGAGTTTCACTGAGCCTTCTGCTTGCAGGATGACAAGAGTGCAGTTGCCCTGTGGATTTCCCTTTTGTATTCATTCAGTGTGACTTCAGATCTCCTACTTCCTCAATTGGTAACAGCGTAGGGGAAATCTTAATTAGGAAAAGATTTATGGCGTTTCAATGGCTTTTAATGAATCACAGTTAATTTCTGTATGCAGCCTGTGACTGTGTGTAGTTTGAGGAGAAAGCTTGAGTGTTTAATTGCAGATGGGGTGATGGAAAAATATTACAACCAAAGGTGTTTTATGGAGCTAAGTTAGGAGGATTTTATTTTATTTTTTTTTTTTTTNAGTTGCATTTTGTGAATTAGTTTTATAAGGCTAGAAAGTAAAAGTGCAGACAGCAACAGTGTCTTGAGGCGAGGTGTGGAAAACTCAGTAAACACAGTGTTCTCTCTGCAGCGATCTGTCCCACAGCCATGGACTCTACAGCAAAATGCATACATGTGCAAACAAACAGACAACACTCAGACTGAGATGGACACACGCAGAGAAGTACACACATTACAAACACACACAACCCATAGCAGAGGCAGAAGGGAAGTACACTGTACAAACTGAAACACACTCACTCTTCCTCATACAGACATACACACTTGCACCCATTCTGACTCAATAACAAAGCCAAGAGGCCAAGGTAAACCTCCCTCACAGTGAACCTGCAGGGTTCCTCACGTCTCACGACAGCACGCAATCATCAGGGGATGTCATTTTTATTTCAACACCTGCCTCAGCATATCGACATGACCACAGGCAGTTGTGGAAGCTGTTACTAGCTAAAGGGGTCAGCTCCGTCCTTCGTGGACAGCGAGAGAGAGAGAGAGAGAGAGAGAGAGAGAACCGAAATGCTCAGCAGTGAGAGCAGACAGCGATTTATATGCTGGAGTCAAAAAAGAAATTATATCCAGCTCTGTCTACGGTTAAAATATGCATTGAGTCAGGATGCAGAAGACAGTTTTGGCATTCACAGGATCCCTTGAAAGCTGTTTTGTCCCTGGAATGAAACTCGTGTTCCTGGAAAGAAGGTTAAGTCAGAGTTGTTAATAAAGTCAAATTATTGCTCCTTGTGGAGTCATTCATTTAAACAGGGACACACACAGATGTTATAATTGATTTGAAGTTTTATCAAGCATCGCTTGCACCTTACAGAAGCAGCATTTGAATCCTAAATGTGTGGTCATGTATCTACTGTATATGTGGTCATGTAAAACCCTCGTTGAATGTAAACCAGAGACACAGTGACTCATAATATAGGCAAGATATTAAATTTATGAACATTTCTGAGCAACAAATATTAAGGACACTTGAATCCAGGTTAAAGTTGTTATCCTTTATCCCCATCCTAAACCTTTGTCTACGCAAACGAGGAGATGAAGAAGCAAAAGAGCAAGAGCTAATGCATGTTTTCTGGAAATCATGATTATGACAGTGTCAGTGATATTTTGTAGATTCGGTGCGAGGATTCAGGACTCTGCTTTTCCAGAAATCTTTCCAAAAATTATAAGGATTTCATACCCACTGAGTAAAGGATTAGACAAGGAGAAGAGAGGGAAGAAAGGATGAGAGAGAAGCTATCAAAAAGAAGGGAGGATGGAGGGAGTGGAAAACTGCTGGTAGTTCTGGGAATCTGCCAGACAGGCCTTGTGATTCCAAACAAGCTGTGGGTGGGAGAGGAAGGAGGATGAATGGCTACTACTTTAGGGCTGCCGTTCCTGCTTTGGCTGTGCTAGAGCTCCAATGATGGTAGAGGGAAAGAAACAAACAGAAAGAAAGACTGAGAGAAAGATGGCGGGGTAAGAGAGTAGGGGAAGCAGAGGAAAAGGAGGGGTGCTACCCCTCCAGCTATCAGTACAAGCCTGGTAGGAGGAGAAGAGGGTGGGCAGAGTGAGTGTAAAGGGGAGGGAGGAGAAAAACATGAGTGAGAAGAAGGCAGAGCAGACACAGGCCGTCTGCTCGGATTTGAAAGGAGGAAGGAAGGAAGGAGGAGAGGAGAGGAGACACTGGCAGCTCGTTTAGAAAGGAGGCTGGATGTTTGTAATCTGAGAGGGCTGCAGTAAGAGTGACTCAAAGTCACTGTAAGGACACCTGTAAGGTAAGACACCATTCAATAAAGTGATTACCAGAACATTACAAAGTCTGCTACTCAGAGGAGTATATTGAATATGGATAGAAGATTTGAGATTAATCCAACCTAACAAAAAAAAAAAAAAAAAANAAAAAAAAAAAAAAAAAAAATGATGATGAAAATATGGTGTCAGCTGGCTGCAGAGTTATAACTTTCCTTTGTGTGACCCCAGAGGGAATCACGCTCACAACACACACTGTCTTGTGATCTGTGTTTATGGACACAAACAGGTTCTTCACTGTGCTACTGATCGGCTATGTTTTTTTGGTGCATTTCTGTGCACAAATCCTTGTGAGATAAGAAGGACGCATAAACGCGCGCGGACATCCTCTCTGTGCGACACGCCAGTGGCCAATGAATGAGCATCCTTGTAAAGAGAGCTCAAAGCAAGCGAGTCTCCCTCTCTGTAACGTCCCTCAGGCCACTTTCTGCTACCGTTCTGTTCTACATTAATTCTTTAACAAGATGCCATTATGCCGCTCAGGCAGACATGGCTTCAGCCTGTCAATCTGGCTTCCAATAGCAGGAGGTTAAGATGTTTATATGGCTACATATGAGAGGCACATAGGAAAATCATGCACAATCCAAAGCATTAAACTGGTGTAGGGTTCACAATTATTTGTTGTAATTTTGTTGTAATTTCCAGTTGTTGGTTTGGTATTAATTTTAAAATAAATAAAAGAAAAGCACTGTGTAAATCAGATTAGAATAGTAGTATGCCCAGCACAAACACTTTATTGCTTTTTTTTTTTTTTTAACTTTTGAGGAGCTCTGACAAATAATGGGCTCGTTTGTCGTTTCTCTTCAGTTTTATCTTCAATAAATATCAGTGGAAGCTTCAGTGAGTTTTAGTGTCAGGAAACATTTTTTGGTACATAGGGACAAAAAAATCAGAGCAAAAATCTTGTTAAATGGTTCCGAATGGTTCCTGTCCAATCAGGTATTCTTGGTGAAATTTGAAAAAAAAAATGAAGATTGATGGGCATTAAGTTTATTGTATCAATACTGATACAGTACAGCTGTGTTGTTCACTTGTAGCCTGCTAGAAGCCATTTCTCAAGTGTGGTTGTAGAACGGGAAAGACAGGGGCGGCAGGATGGTCTGGGGATGTTTCTATTTGCATGCACACACCACTTCCACAGTTCCCTCCACATCCACAAAACAATGATGAATAGAGAATTGCCTGATGTCATCCAACTTTGCTGTCACTGCTCTGAGAAGAGTCATAAATCCTCCCTGCAGTTTCTCTGTTGAAGTGATAAAGTTCATCTATGGTCTCATTGCCATTTTGTTCATAAATAGATAAGGTTTAGTAAGTTTTCCAGAAATGTATCTTTATCCTTGGAAATAGGAAATTAATAAATCAATGAATTCCTTCATGCCAAAACTTAGGAGCTCCATCATTAGTTTCTTGCGGTGGAGTAATAAACAAAAGAAGCTGCTTGACTCCACCCGATTTCACGTTAGCCACTTCCCCTTTTATTATGAGTATTGATCACAGACTACTGATGGTTTAAAATAAAACCTGCCTCTGTAATTGTTCGGCTGCTTTTCTGTAGTACAAGATGCTTGCAGCCCCAAACAGGAGAAAATGTAATTAAATTTGATGTATTTGACTATTGCATTTGAGATCTGTCATTTTGGTGCAAACAGCCATCTTATTTCCCATTTAATTTCCTCCTACACATATTAAGCCTTGGATCTGAGGCATCACAAAATGGTGTCAAAACAGTTTTCTCTCTTTGTGAGTCTCACACCCTGACCAATTTGGATGATTTCCCATAAATGTGACTGTTATCATGTCTGCACAGATGGGACAGCCCACCCTGCAAGTGTGTGTGTGGGTTTGGGTAATAGAAATGTGATGTTAAGCTTCTCTACCACGTTCTGTGTTATCATCATGTGTGTATCATGTGTAAGACGAACAGCGGTGATGAAAGGAGATTAAAAAAAATCCCCACAATTTAATTGAAGTTTATTTAAAGTTTCAAAATAGTCAGTAAACAAGGCATCCAATCCCCATTTACTCCAGTGGAGCTGCTCAGAGAAACCTGTGGCTGTATAGGCAGCTTCAGGTGTGAACGTGTGTGTTGTGTGTGTGAGCAGGACATTCCTGCAAAAGAGTGTTCAATGCCCAACTTCCCCTGGATAAATAAAGGTTAAAAAAAAAGGGCAGGACTCAGCAAAAGCACACTTGTGTTTTGGCTAACATTATATGTAGAAGTTCAAGTAACCTGTTATAATGTTGAAAAATCTAAACATACATGACCATAGCAGTAAAATATGTTTACTCATTACAATCAGAAAAGCAATGTTGAATTCAAAGACATTGGTGTTGATGTTTCAGCACAAATGTTTATAGAAACAGGAATAATGTCATATCATTTACTCTTCATTTTTTTTTTTTTTTTTTTTTCTTTCCCAGATGTCATGGCGTCCAAACTACCGAAGCTCCAAGTTTCGAAATGTCTATGGAAAATTAGCCAACCGGGAACACTGCTTTGACGGAGTCCCCATAACCAAGAATGTTCATGACAACCATTTCTGTGCCGTCAATGCTACTTTCCTGGCAGTCGTCACCGAGAGCTCTGGTGGAGGCGCATTCATCGTTATACCTGTAACCCAGGTAACTGCTGCTTACACCATTCATATTCACCTGCATGATAATCAAATGAATCTGGTGCCATATACAGAAAGATCTGGAGTTGTTGAGCTGTTTTCATGCAAACACAGCACAGATCCTTCCTGGAGTGTGCCAGCCTTAATCCTCAGGCCTGAATTTAATGCATGACAAAGCTGAACTGCTCTATGAATATAAAGGCATTGTAGTGTTCCCATAAACACACCAACATGAATATAATGCAGTATATATACTTTTTTTTTTTTTTNCTTTTTTTTTTTTTTATGTATATTTGGCACTTTGCTGGTGGTTTGTCATATGTGTTTTCTTTTATTGATTGACTTTGAGTCATTGATGGTTTTACTGCAGGAGATGAGCTTTGTAGTTGAAAGCTTGAAGGCTTGCTTTGCTCATATGTAGCTAATAGTGGTTGTACTGTTGGGAGTCCTGCATGGATTCTGAATTTTATAATAATTTATAATAATAAGTGCCTAAATATGGTCAGGAGTACACACGTGTACAGCACAATACAAATGTTTGTTTTGTTATTACCTTATGACACTCAGAGATGAGTGTCTATTAAGAAAAGTGTAATACATAAAACATATAATATGGTTATCATTTTTGTTTAATAAGGCTGTAATGTATTGTGGTATTTACTTCACTATATCAATGACATTTCCATTGTAGGTCTGAGAATCATAAATAATTCTGGGGCTTTTCCTCTTTGAGACTCTACCAAAGTACTTCAGTACTGCAAATGCTCTTGGCTGCCGAACAGAGCCGTGTGTGTGTGTGTGTGTGTGTGTGCGCGCACGCACGCGCGTGCGTGTGCGTGCTTGTGTGTGTGCACATATACATCTCTTTAGAAATATGAATTCTGGGTATAGAGTAAGAATAACACCAATTTCATTCACATTTAAGTAATAATTCTGCAGCTACTGTAATGGCATTCCTTTATTTTGCTCAGTTTCCTCCTAACAAAAGAGCAACATTCAGCATTTCCTCATGTTTCTGCTGAGCTGACGAGTTCAGAATTAAAATTCATCACATTCAGCAGCCATACAGGTGACAGACAGCCTGTGTGGACGATGGTGCTTTTTCATCCAGGATCCTCTGCTTACAAGGATAAAGGCCTCAACAAATGTTGAGTGCCTGTATAAGACCATTTATGTCAGAATGAACATTGAAATAATTTCTTTCTACTCCAAAAGTTAAAATTTTGCATGTTTTTCTTCTATTGTGGAAAGGCAGTACAATATGAAAACTAGACTAAACTGATCATGGACAGGATTCAAACAGAAAGAGGTATCTTGTGCAGAATGAGGTCACATTTTCACCTCCAGAAAATCAATGTTTTACCCTGGTTGGCTGATAGCACATTCCATTTGTATGAGATCAAACAGGTTTAAAAAAAAAAAAAGAAAGAAAGAAAGAATCTGGATGACAAAAACATGTTAAAGTTACATAGGTATAGATCACATCTATTTGCTTATGATCTCATTTCTTCCAAGAAGGCTTCTTCAAAACAAACTCTTCATTGTTCCATTGCAAACAATCAAATCTGTGATGTATTAGGCCAGAGCTGAGGTAGAATCATGGCAGACATTTTAGAATGATAGCTGGTGAGACGGCCATATGGCAGCCACAAGACAACAGCAGAAGTGGAAAGACTACTGCTGGTACCACCTGGCACATAGACCCGCCCAGAAATGGACACACAAGGTCAAAAACAGCTTTTCAGGGAAAGAATGTGACATCTTTTGTCTTATTTTTCCCCCATTTTAGCATCACTGCCCCCCCTCCCCAACTCTTCCCTCTCTCTCACATCACACACACACACACACACATAAAGAACAGTAATCATTTTTGCACACGTGTATGATGCACTGTGGGTAAGTACACACACACTGAGTGGAATGAGTCAGTCAGGCACAAAGATTATTACTGTGCTGCAAGCTAATAACATGTACCTTCAAGAAAAATACAGCAGCTCATTTTAGCTGCTGTTTTGATGCAGGAGCCAAAGCTAACACATCAAAAGCTGAATAATAATCCTTTCTGCCTGGAATTGATATCAGTTGACATATAAACATGCTAAAGTCTAATTTTTAAAAAATCTTCTGTTTAGTCAGATTTACAGTTGATACAATAGATAGGGAAATTCCAGCAACTATAAAGAAGGCTGGACTTTACGGTTTGTTTCATTAGGCAGATAACTTAACACATCAAGCCAAAAACCACATCACCAGTAATTATCAATAGTGATCTGATGATGCAGCCCAGATCTCCTTCATGTCTCACCACAGCTCGCACAGCAGATGTGCATATAGAGAGAAGCAGCAGAATGCATCAGACCTGTAATAAGTGATAAATCACAGCAGCAGAATATCAGTTTGACTTCATAAGCATGAGTCAGCATGGTAGTTTAATGAGAAGTGGGCAGCCATATGGGAGAGACTGCCAGAGAATATTTATAACCTCTCCGCATAGGTTCATAGTCTTTTAATCAGCAAGCAACAGCACTGACATGTAGCTGCAGGAGTAAAATGTTTTTAGAAGAAACTGGCAATGACAGCAGGATAGAAAGGCACAGAAGCATCATTACATCCAGCATGGAGGTTATGTTTTGCCTGCATCTGTCCGCTGGTTGATTTGTTAGGGTTATACTACTGTCCACTGGTTGATTTGTTTGTGTGATTGTTAAGATTACTCAAAACATTCTGAGCCGATTTTGACAAAACTGGATAGAAAGTGGGGCATGGCCCAGGTAAGAATCCATAAACTTTTGGTGCAGATCTGATCCAGGAATTTTAAAAATAATTCCTTAACATTGATTTCTATATTTTCTCTTCAAAAGTGATACACCAAGCTCAGTGAACAAATCAGGCATATTTATCCTGTGATAGACCATCAGTCGGTGTAATTTGTCCCAGATCCAGATACATTTTAAAAACTAATGTTTCTTATGACAAAGCAATGAAGTCCTGTTATTGAATTTGTTTCTTCTTCTCTTTAATGCAGCACAGAGTACAGTGGTTAGTAATGATGCCTTACAGCTGGAGGGTCATGGGTTCAAAGCCCCGTGATGAATTTTCCCACTGAAGTATCTGAGCAATAAAAAAAAAAAAAAAAANAAAAAAAAAAAAAAAAAATTATATAATAAGATAAGCTTTGTCTCGGCTTATGAGCTCTGAAGAGTGGCCTTCTAGTTAAAAGGACCATACCACTTATTTTGCATGTTTGAGCCTAATATATTCAATTTTCATACCATAAGGTTACTGACAATCATTTCCCAAAGGATAAAACTGTATTTCAGCTTTCCTAATATTTTGCAAAACCTCTTAATCTTTCAAAATCAAATATTCAAGCAATATACCCACCTTAAAACTTGATGTTTCACTTGCCTTGCCTTACCTTATGAAGTCACAGTCGTTTAAATTTTTCCATAAACACAAGTCTTCTTTTGGGACTATATTCCCCATTGTTGGAGATGATGGATTACCTATCCCAAGAACATTTCAAGTATCAACAAGTTGATTTTAATGGCGTACCAGAATGAACTGAAACCAATGGTGGCCTGGAAGGTAGGAAAAAAAATTTTTTAACTCACCGTTCTAGTATGCTTTGGGAAATGATTGTCAGTAACGTAACATGTATGAAAATTTAATATATTAGGCTCAAACATGCAAAATGGGTGGTATGGTCCTTTAATCTGGTTTTGTTTCCTTGTTATTTTTAACTTTATTAATATCCTGTAAGTTTGGGTTGTAGTAATACTGCACCTGCAGAGCATCAGTGGTAGATCTCGTTAATAACGATTTGTTGATAATTATAGATCAGTTAGTGCTGGTTACAATCACAGAGCATAAGCTGCAGCCTCTGACTGTGGTGTTTCTGGCATATTGGAGCCACTGGTACCTGGCCAGTACATCTGTGTGTCAGCAGGCGTGCTCGTCTGCGCCCCAGCTACAGGAAATGAGCTCCAGAAAGAGACTGAGGCCAGAGGTCTGGTGTCTCCTTCCTGACAGCCATGCAGCTGAAGGATGTGGACAGTCAAATGGGTAAAACTAGAAGATAAATTTAAGATAAATTTCTGTGTATTTGAAATTGGGTAGCAGATAATTGCGTGTACGTGTGTGAAAAGCAGATTGATGAGAAGATGTTTTGTGATTAGATAAACAACATTGTGGAATAAATCACCAAAACACAAGTAGTATTACAATTATATCAGTGCATTATCTTCAGTGGAAGGTGTGAGTATGAGGAGAATTTCCAGGTTGCCTCTTCATGTATTTATGCACTAGCTTTGAGGAAAAAAGTGCAGAGATGCTTCCAAACCATTTTCAGGACTTTACTGGAAAAAACAATCAAATAACTATTCGTTTAATTTGAAAATAATTGAAAATACATCTAGAGGGAATCTATAAGGTTCAGTGAGGATAATGGATGTACTCACACACATTCACACAAACACAGAGGCATGACCTGAAGCTTCTTAAATCTCTGAGGAAATAAAAATGAGGTCAGTGAACTAAGAAGACATCAAACATTTATAGCATCATGACCGACATTAACAGATTTCTGCCATTTTTGTGTTGTTATGGGCCAGTGCCCCACTGTGGACACTATAGATTACTGCAACAATAATCGTTTGACTCAGATGTCAATTTACATGTACAGATGTGACTGAACTTTTTAACCATGTATTCACTATATTAAATTAGGTGATTTGTGTTCATTTCAATTAAAGCTATGAGTAATTGTGTTCCCGCATTAATGATTAACACAGATAATTCATTATTGATATCAAATGACAAGTTCATCTTGATACCTATTCTATTCTATTCTATTCTGTTCTAGCCTAACCTATCATTTATGTTACAAGAAAATACAGTATTCAAAAACTACTGTATGTTATTGTTTTTTTCATTTCTTTTACTTGCATTTTATGTATCCTAAAAAAGAAAATAGTAAATATAAAATATGTTTATGTTTTGCTTTTTCAGTCTGGCCGCTTGGACCCTCACTACCCAAAAGTGTGTGGCCACCAAGGCAATGTGCTAGATATTAAGTGGAATCCTTTCTTTGACAACATCATAGCATCTTGCTCTGAGGACACCTCGGTAAGTTGCAAACATCTTTTCTTAATGTTTATATTATACCAGATACTGTAAGACTGACATGTAGCAAGCAGCCGGTGGTTCTAGACGTGGACTTTAGGGCATAAGGTGATGTCAGAGAGAAGTGGCACATCCTTGTGACCTTGAGGATATGAAAAATGTATATGTGAAATCATTTGGAAACCTTGGTTAGGTGGAGAAGTTGACAGCATCTGATGCAGGGTTAAAGATGCATGTTATAGCCAGAGCGACCTTGACTGGGTTTGTGGATTTATAACCAGAGAGCAGGTACTGACAAAGCTTTGTGATTGGATTCTGGCTGGCAGCTGCTTCTGCTGTAGTCACTGTTGTTATGGCCCGGTAGCCTAAAATGGCAAATGGCAGATGTGAAATGCCTTTGAGCAAGGCACAAATCCCCTAGCCACTCAGTATCTGACTGCATAAATTACATTGTATAAAGCAACTCTATCAAATCACGATGGCTGTTACTCTTAATCTCGCACATTACCAGCCATACACTAGGATCAGTGTAGGCCATTTTATTTGTATTTATTTCCAGTACCTGCACCTGTTATGGCTCTGCTGAGCACAGTAAAGCCGCGGAGGCACCACGTCCTGTGTTGCACTTTCACTTGTTGATGCATAATCTTCTGTGGTTCAACAGAGAGGTTGCAGCCATAGCTGTAATCCATCCTAATCCTAATGCAGTGGGTTACATTGATAGCATGTGCTATTTTTGATCAAATGGATCTCTTGCTATGTCATGCTGGTCGTGGTTTTAGCTCATATGATAGTAGTAGAATCGTGCAGCGACTCTTCACTAGAGCACCACCACAAATTTAATATCAGTAAAATTTCTGTAGGTTTGTTTGTGCTCTTTATGATCATACATCATGTATTCCTACATATGTATGTACATAAACATTGCAGGTGCGAATATGGGATATCCCAGAGGGCGGTCTGAGGCGCAACATGACAGAGGCGGTACTGGAGCTGTATGGCCACAGCAGACGGGTCGCCCTCATCGAGTGGCATCCCACGAGCAGCGGCATCCTCTTCAGCGCTGGCTATGACTATAAGGTACCACACCAACAAGTCCACACAACAAGCTCAGATCAATAGTGTATACTGGTACTGTTAAAACACAGAACTTACAGATAAAGTCAATTTGTGAAGATCATTACATTTCATGAGCTGAAATGTATTTTTTATGATGACTCAAACTTACCTCAACATGAATCAAGATGCATTATTACTATTTAATTTTACATATCAGTCCAATGGCACACAAATAAATTAACTTAAATAAACTCACAACACAAGCACCGCTGGTTTCCAACACATCTGCACAAACCATCCTCCCTAACTGTGTCAGATCCTGATCTGGAACCTTGAGATCGGTGAGCCGGTGAAAATGATCGACTGCCACACTGATGTCATCCTCAACATGTCCTTCAACACGGATGGCAGCCTGCTGGCCACCAGCTGTAAGGACAGGAAGCTGCGTGTGATTGAGCCACGCTCGGGGAGAGTCCTTCAGGTCAGCACATCATAGGAACTGTCAGACATTTATGATAAAATATCACTCAGTGTGTGACATTACTGCTTATAAAGAGATTATTGAGTCTTTCATCATACACTGTATACAGTATATCAAAATTGAATTATAATACCCACAGTACTATATATATATATATATAAAAAACTTTAATGATAATATGACTTTTTTGAAATATAGGTGAAATATAGTACTATACCTATATATATATATATATATATATATATACACAAACACACGTATATATTGCAAAAAAGTCACATTTCCTCTAAATCCATTGTTAACATGGGTCCTTGATCACATAGTGGTCCCTGCAATGATTGCAGATGGTATATGAAATGTTATCACTAATTCTTTTTTGTAATTCAACAACTTTAGAAATATTTACAACTGAAAAAAAAATGCAGTCAACAACCTCTCAACCTTTGAATGTTTGACCTTGCCAGCAGCAAACTCACCAGGAAATGGGTTCTGATTAGACCCATGTGCTCCCACCCCATCCATTAACCCCACTACGGTGATATCATTTGCAGGATGATATAGAAAAAGAAACACACCATGAAAATGATCTATCTGAAATGCAGTTTTAGTTTCAGAAATTCCAACAGATATCATTGCGTGTCAGTTGCTAGGCTGTTTTTGTGACAAGAGAAGTTATTAAATGGATGCCACACAGCTGACTCTATAAATTTGGATGATTAGAATCATATAGCTGTAGTGTGAAAGAGGTTGCAGACTACTGCATAAATCATCACATCCTCTCTCATAAGAAAATGCTATAAATGAATTTTAACATTTGGAATTAGAATGAACTTTGCCTGGTAGGAGCATGTCCCATGTCTTTGTCTCCTGCTCCACCAGCATGCCAGTTGTAAGAACCACCGTGTAAACCGGGTGGTGTTCCTGGGCAACATGAAGCGGCTGCTGACCACAGGAGTGTCTCGCTGGAACACCCGGCAGATTGCTCTCTGGGATCAGGTTAGACAACATATGGCTGATGCCTATAATGCCAAAGTGGGTGGAGCAAGTGCGTGTGTGTGTGTGTGCGTGCATGCGTGTGTCTCATTGCATGTTTGTGTGTTGCTTTTCTCAGGAGGATTTGTCCATGCCCATTGTCGAGGAGGAGATAGACGGCCTGTCAGGATTGCTGTTTCCATTCTACGATGCTGACACACACATGTTGTACCTCTCAGGGAAGGTCAGCACATCAGGCAGTATATGCACACATCATCAAAGCCTTTGTGTTAAATGCATGTTAGACATTGTAATGTTTCTTATATTTATGGTCAAGCAGTACGTGGAAAATGAAAATTCCCAATCCAGATTTAACTCTAACATTTTTGTGTATTTTGCGAATGTGAGTCATATGGAATACGAGTCTACAAAATGAAATGAAAGGCGCTTGTAAATAAAGCCAGCAGACTCAAATAATAGAGTATTACCCTGTTTAGTAATGTCATTGCTACTTCTAATAGCTACCTCTACAGTTGTAATATGTAAAAGCTACATTGTGGTGCCTTGGCAGGGGGACGGCAACATCCGATACTTTGAGATTACCACAGAGAAGCCATACATCCAGTACTTAACGGAGTACCGATCTCCATCCCCACAGAAAGGACTAGGTAAGCCATTTGTTAATCAACACTATATACTGTAATCTCTCAAAGTGAGAGCTGTAGAAGATTTCTATCACTTCATTAGCAGTGTTTGGAGATGGGGAGGGGAGGGNGGGGGGGTGTGACTCGTGGCTGTAATGAGCTGCCATGATACTGTTCTAAAAGTGATTTGCATGTCTAAAAGGATAAAATAAAGCTGATTAAAGGAGAAAAAAAAGAGGCAACATAAAATATAATGTTCCTTCTAAGTGGACTTAGGAGCATCATCGCTTCAAGTAAATTCTCTGATGTTATATTTTTATTTTATCTTCTGTATTGTGTGTGATTCAAAGTAGACATGGATACTTGGAAGGATTTCAAGTCAGCACCTGCTTTTGTTCTTGTCCTCAGGTGTGATGCCAAAGCATGGGCTGGACGTGGCAGCCTGCGAGGTGTATCGCTTCTACAAGCTGGTCACCCTCAAGGGCGTGATTGAGCCCATTTCCATGATTGTGCCAAGGAGGGTCAGAGAAATAGCAATAGCAATAGCAATGAAATATTCCATCTTCTATTATTACTTTTTGCCTTCTGCAATAAACAGTGTTAATGTTATTAAACATAATGAGTTCAGGTGAAATATAACTTTCATTACTCTCTTTAATCAACACTTTCACATGCTATCTTGTGTGATATAATTAACAGAAATAATCAGAGTTGAAACCCAACAGAGACGAGATCTGGAAGCAACATAATAATCCAAGCAGATATATTACATTCATTTTATGCTACGGGACACTGAGATCTTCATGCTCTTTGAAATGACCTGTTTTCCACATGTTTAGGTAGGATGCAGCATTGATTAACAAATAAGCTTTATTATTGTCTCGGTGTTTACAGTCAGACACATACCAGGAGGACATCTACCCCATGACTGCAGGAACACAACCTGCTCTGTCTGCCAGCGAGTGGCTGAGCGGCATCGATAGAGGTACACAAACGACAAACACACACCAGATCGATTGATGCTGCATTGGTGGTTTATGCAGCAGCATTCAGAGTATCTAACAGACACATATATTGTATATACATTATCTTCCTGTCTTTAGTGATGTCACTTAGATTATGCTGTGCTGGGACTCATTTCCCAGTTGTCTTAATCATGATTGGATTTTAAACGGAACAATATTAGTAAAAACTACATAAAAACATCTTTGATAATGGTCAAAGACGTTTTTGACTTGTTTTTTGTTTCATCATCAACTCCTCACACATCGCCACTGAACCTATAGCTAACATTGTCACCGACGTGGTGCAAACTTCCAACCAACCACAGATATTCCACTTTAATCTGAATCATTCTTGTTGAACTGTGGCTCTGATTTGCATTTTATGGGGTCTTTAAATTACATCATCATCAATAAAGATTATCATCCACTCTTTAATATCAGTGTGTGTAACACTGATCTACAGCCTCTTTAAATGAACACCAACGGTTTAACATGTATTCACACCACAGATGATAGTGTGCATATACTGTAGCTATGCATGTCACCAAGGAGCTTGTACATATGGATGTGCACATGCTGAGTGTGGCTGTCACGCTTACAGGAACTAAGTTAAACAGTGCAAAACTTCATTCAAGAAGCAAAACATCAGAAAGAATAATCTAAGCAACAAACAGACATATGTTGTACACTGTTAAAAAGGTCAATATAATTCAATGAGGAACCAGCAGCAAGCAAAACATCATCAGTGGAACATCTGTACAGTTCTTCTTGCCTATACCTGTCAAATGATTTAGTTCAGGAGCTTAAGAACTGTTTTTGTGCCAGTAACAAGGTCCATAAATGAAATTATTAATGTTTTTAAATTAAACATATTTCATATGATTACAGTTTGACAAGCCTGATTAAAAAAATGAAGACATAAAAGCAGTGAATGTACTATTTAAAAAATATATTTAATTTTAATTATACATTAACAGATGTGGAGGAATTATTTCTTTGTGTGGGCTCTCACATGCTCAGGTGTGTTTTGCTCCTTCTGTGCAAACAGACCCAGTCTTGATGTCCTTAAAGGACGGCTACCACCAGCCCAACCAATTAGTGTTCAAAGCCCCGATAAAAGAGAAGAAGAGCATGGTGGTCAATGGGATCGACCTGCTGGAGAACGTACCACCCAGAACAGAGAACGAGGTGAGTGTGTGTGTGTGTGNTGTGTGTGTGTGTGTGTGTGTGTGTGTGTGTGTGTGTGTGTGTGTGTGTGTGTGTGTGTGAGGATCCATCATCTACAGCAAGATCTCTCTGGAATTATCAGCTAATCTCTGTTCTACCCACATTTTAAAAAATTGTTTTAACAGGTTAAACAGATCTTAATGAGTCATTGCATTTCAATGAATTATGCAGTAAAATGTTTTTGTTTTTTTTTTGTTTTTTCGATGTATTATTAAAATGAGATGTGATGTGCAGGATGATGATGGCTGCATATTTTGAACTGTGCAGCATGTAGATATTATTCTTGATAGGGTTGTTTGATAGAGTCTTGGACTCTATCAGGTGGTGGCAGCTAATGCTAATGTTGCTGTGGTGGCTAATGGGGATCCAGATAAAATAAACAATAGATGAGGTAGTGAAAGTGAGGGTGTTTGACAAATTAATCAGCAGATTAAACAGGTTAAATAGCAGTTAGGATTCTCAGACGAGTCATTTGATTGGTTGGAGACAGATGAACTGATTGATTAACAGACTGATGTTCTAATAGTTGTTGAATGCTATTAGTTTATACCTGCAGTCCATTTCCTGTACTAATAACAAAATATCTTCCCTCATTGTAGATTCTGCAAAGGTTCTTGTTTAACATTAGTTTTTAACGCACGTGTTTCTGCTCCATGCATGCTCCTGCATGTGTGTTTCTTTTGCGTTGTGCAGCTTCTGCGTATGTTCTTCCGGCAGCAGGATGAGCTGCGGCGGCTGAAGGAAGAGCTGACCACCAAGGATGTGCGAATACGCCAGCTTGAATTGGAGCTTAACAACCTGAAGAACGTTAGTCCCAACAACGTCTGACCTCTTAGCCTCCTGGACTGGCGAGGCGACTCCTTTGCCCCTGGCACTGACCTCCAACAAGTCTCTGAGCCCCTTTTTTCTGACATATTATACTATATCATAACTTCTTCCCTGCCACCCCAGATGGTGCGCACGATAATATTGGTAACTGTTGGATAATGTTATAACTGTGCAAATTAATGCATTATTGTAATATTTACAGTTATGTTAAGTAATGGAGATAGGCGGTTTTCATGGATTGCCTCAAAATTGATAAGGAAGCTGAGATCCAGTTAATTTTATTATTTATGTTTTTATAAATTAGTATTCTTCAATCTATTACACTCTCCAGTTTTATGATATGAAATGATCATATTTTAGGTCTGTCCTGAAGCAAGCAGACCTCCAAGTGTTTGTCTCAATCTCTGCCACCATGCCTACCCACTCACCCGTGTGGCAATGCCTTGATCATCACCCAAAAAAGCCCCTATGTTCATCTGCCAACACCTATCAAGTCGCCTCGCACTTGGCTTCTTATTGTTTTTGCTGAGGCAAAATTGGAAGATAGGGAAACATCACCAGCTACTGTTTTTCTTCCTTTAGAGGCCTTAGACATGCTGCAGAAACAGGCTGTTGCATCTTCTCCAAATGGCTGCCATGTTTGCACCTGACAGACGAGAAGCACTTCTGCAGACATGGATCACAGTTTTTTTTCCACAGAGCTGCTTGTAACTTTTTTCCCCTCATTTACAAATATTGTGGGTTATAAAATTACTTTGCAAGACTTACATGTGCTACCCAAATGTAGTCTTTTCTCCATGGAGTGGGTAGTTCCTTCAAATGATTTTATTCTTTATGTAAAATGAGAAAGAGGTGTGGGAGACTTGGATCCAGAGCTAGAGGACTGACTACTCAACTCTCTCTGGGCACTTAAAATTATTTTTTGGGGGTAGGAGGTGGGGTATTTGCTTTTATTTATTTGTCACATTTTATCTTTTTAGCTAATATTTGTTTATCCTAAGGTATGACGTGGCTGCGCAGGTAATGACTGTGGTGCTTGACAGATTTTGCTTAATAGTGTTTTCAGTTGAAATGATGCGAGATTTGATAGAAACTGTACCTTAAAGGGTAATAGTTCCTAACCTGCATTGAAATAACTCTAAATAAGGTATAATATATTCATTCCTATTCCTAACAGTGCAGCAAAATGTAATATTAACCATCCTTTTATGTTTAAGGTAAGAATATTGCTACTATTAAGAAATAGATATGTAATTTTTTTTTGTTGTTGTTGTTTTTTGTAGAAAATAAGAGTTCATCCACACCTACTTCAATTTACTATCCGAGAATTTTCCTAGAGTCTTACATTTCAAAAAAAGTGGGAACTGGATCACCAAAAAGGATCTGGAATGACCTTGTGTGTTGTTTTAATCCAATCACAGTCAGCTTCGCCTTATTACTGATCTCTGAGAGAAGGAAAAAGATGGGTCACTTCATGCACGCATAGCTGTGATGGAATTCGTACCCCGAGTATGTTAATGAATGAAGGATACAAGTCAGTCCTGATCACGTCAAACCAGGACAAAAAGGTCTAAAGGTTTATAGAGATGCTGGACCTTTAAATATCGACTTGAACCAACGTTAAATATGACACATGCAGGAAAAGTGAAAGTATTAATGGGCTTGTGGCAAATAGCCAAAAGACCGATCAGCTGTAATGGAAAAACAGTTGGAGTCACAGCTGGAGTTGTTGTGTCCAGCTGTTTGCTGTAGGGACAGAGACTGTAGTTAATATCAGCCACTTTATTATTCTGGAGAAATAAGTGTTAAGTTAGTTAGAAATGCCTAATATTCTTTTAATATGACCAAAGCTGTCACTTCATACAAATGTTGGATTACATTTTTGGCATACTAAGTTTGGACAAAACTACTGTTGTCATGGCGATTCCCTCAGATTTCTTTGACACTGTGATTAACTTTGTGAATAACAAGTAAACCCCAGCTTAACATACTTCTTTTAGAAATGAACTGTTTGTCTTTAGCAGCACTGTAGGTCTTACCTACCATGAAAGGTGTCACCTAAAGCAGCAGTTTTCCATTTGGAAGGGAAAAAAAATGAAAGTAATGTGTCAAATTGAAGTTGTTATTCTGTATAATTCTTTTTACTTTACCATGTTGCGCAAGGACCACAAACTTCAAAATATATATAAAAGGGATTTATTGAAGTGAATGGGAAGAAAAACAGAATTTGGCTGATGACAGTGGATTTAACATTGAGTGAAAATCACTGAGGTAGGCCAATTTGACCATTACATGATATCAGTGAAAACAAAGTCCAAATACCGTTTTCCAGAGCCACACTTTGAATCAATAAATTTCCAATGCACATAACTGCGGTTATAACTTCCATTTATATCTAGGACTTCTCTACACTACCACCACAAATTCAAACATTGCCGCCTGTGTGTCACAGAAAAGAACATGAAAAAAAAGAAAAGCAATAATGAATTCTCATGTTGATGTAAAGATGATGCATACAAAGTATGTTCAAATTCAAGAAATTTCACACTGCGTATTTTAGATAAAGCAGCATACATATTTAATATCTTATAACAATTCAGAGTTTCACTTCAGTTGTCTGTTCAATGTCTGCCACCGTCAAAGAGAATACAAAAAAATAGATTTGGTCATTATTTACAAGAACACGTAATTTCCGAACTATCAAAGCTGAGGGTTTGAGGAGGAGGAGCGGCTTTGACGAGGGCAGACATTTTGTTGCTATGATTTAAAAATATGCCCTGCGAGGGGTCACACTGCACGTTCAGACAGGTTTCACACCAGGACAGCAGAGAACATTGGCATACTGGTGACACTACAAACACATAACTTACATAAAAAAAAAAAAAANTAAAAAAAAAAAAAAGTACAATGCAAAAATAATTTTAAGACAAGAAAAGGACACTCATACATGAAATCCAGTAGTTGACTTTAAAATGTATTAGACATGCACTCTAAATTTTTATTCCTTTCTTTTCGGGGGGAGGGTGTCTTAAAACAGTCATCAGAAACTGGTCGCATACACGGTGAGAAAACACAAATTTTAAAAAGGTTATCTTAGCTATTATTTGATATTACAAAACATGTCCACAAAGCAGTTGCATGTGGACAGAAAAGACTGGAATATGGGAGCATCGAAGGTACATAAATTTTACTTATTTCCCCAGACGCCCCCCTACCTGACTGGCCAATAACAAAAAAAACACTCCTGTAATATGAAACGGGGGGGAAAAATACACAAGATTGTTGGGAAGTGACTGGGAGATACAAGTTTAAAACGGTCATTTCACAACAAATGTAGCTTTATGAGGACTCTCAATCATCTTCATCCTCCTCCCCCTCTTCATCCAGTTCCCTTTTTCTCTTCTGGCCTCGCTCCTCTTCTAGAAAAAGAGTGACATTTAAGACACAAAGACTAGATACCAACACGTAATCGTTTCCTGTTTCTGTCCAGCTTCTCCCACAGGTTTTCGCGTCATAACAAACGGTGTACAATTTCCACAACTTGCACCTGAGCAATTGATGACCATTCAGCTTTTATATTAAAAATGAGCTGCTATCATACTCACCCTCTTCATCCTCATCATCAACCTCTCTGTCATTCAAATCACCCTCCTCTTCTTCCTATGTAAACAAGACAAATCAAGTAATATGTTATTCCACATTTACTTAAGACTTGTTTTAAGATTTACTTAGAAGTACAGATTTTTAATATAACATCAGTTAAAAATGATTGTCACCAGGATTTCATTTATCTAAATACACAAAACTTATTGTCTTTTGCACAACTGCTCGTGATGTTTTTATTTCCGATTATGACCCCACGGATTTTTCTATTATTGATTTTTTTTCATCCAAACTCCCATTTTAATATAAAAATAAACAAAAACTGTTTTCTGATTTTGAAACAGTAATGGGAAATGATTGTTATATTTGGAGAATCCAAATTCCATTGTTCTCATCCTACCTCTCCACTGAGATCCTCATCTTCCTCATCTTCATTTTCCTCTTCATCATCATCCTCACCCTCATCCTCCTCCTCATCTCCTGGTGCCGCATCTTCATCATAGTCCTCCTCATCTACATCTGGATGAAGCCAAATGTATTACCAAGACTTTAGAACAAAAATAAGATTAAATGGAGAACAACACGAATGTCCATGATGGCATCTGAAGCACTTTGGCCACCAACCAACGACTTACCATCTTCATCATCCTCATCATCATCCAAACCCTCTGCATAGACCTCAGCGTCAGAATCTGGTGCCTCTTTGTCATCTTTGTCGTATCCGTCCAGGTATGTGAGCTGGGGTAGTAACTTGAATACATTTTCTCTGTATTCATTCAGGTTTGTCACTTCACAGTTAAACAAATCTAAGCTTTTCAGGGTCCCCAACTGTTTCTGTCAAAAGGAGGATCGAGTTTGATGAGTAATACAGCAAAATATGACAATATTGTAATTTCAACTTTAACGTGGAATCTTTTTTTTCAAGTGTATTTTAGGGTTTCTGCTTACCAATGGTTCTATTGTGCTGAGGTCTTTAATCTTGTTGCCGCTGAGGTTGAGATGTGTGAGGTTGGGACATTTCTCTGCTAGTACTTCCAACCCTCCTGAGATCCTGTTATCGCAGAGTTCAAGCTGTGAACCAAATAAACCATCAAAAGATGTATTACGTAACAGCCATAACTCACAGGTGTGTGTGCGTTTGCGTAAAAAAAAAAAAAAAACTTTAAAAACCTACAAACCTTTTTGAGTTTATTTAGCTTCGGCAAGTGGGCAACTGTCATCAGACCAACGTTGATTGTGCTTAGAAATTCCAACTCCACAAATTCATCTGTTAGACCCTCTAGCTTGCCGTCATTTGAGCGACAGTTGTCTAGCACAAGTTCTTTGACCTGTAAAATAAACACATAAAAAAATACATATGGTCAGCATTTCTCAAATCAAATTTCATGCATTTTCAATACTTGCTTATCCCAGCATCCAGAGACAGGTCGCCAGTCTGAGAGGGCTAACACAAACACACTGATGAACACATTCATACTGACAGACAATTTACAGTTTCCAGTTCACCTGACCAGCATGTGTTTAAACCATGGAAGGAAACAGAAGGGTCTGGAGTAAACCCATGTAGACACAGGAAGAACATGCAAACACCACACATAAACGCCTCATCTGGATTCAAACACAGGACCTTGTTGCTGTGAAGCGACAGCGTTAACTACTATACCACCATTTGTACGAGTTTGCCAGTAAAAATTTTCTTTTATATGTATGTATATATATATATATAGAGAGAGAGAGAGAGAGAGAGGTATAGATATATAATATGTATTACTCTGANTATATATATATATATAGAGAGAGAGAGAGAGAGAGAGGTATAGATATATAATATGTATTACTCTGAATAGAATTTAATAAACTGTATGGAAGTAGAAAGCCACAGCAGGATGATTTACAATAAGGCTGCAACTAATAAGTTTAATTATCAATTACTTAATCAATAATTTTGGCTATAAACTGTTACCTAAATCCAAAAATAATCCTGTCAGAAGTTTTTATCATCCAAAGTGATGTCTTTCAATTTCTTCTTTTGTCCCGACTCCCAGCAACAAAAAATGTTTCACATTTTTACTTGATAAATGCCTAAAACGATTAATTAATGTCAAACAAACTAGATAAAACACTATTTGATGTGTTCATTTGTTTATCTGAACGCAAAAATTTGCCAAGTTTGTTATCTTTTAAGGTATTTTTTCACTAAAATAATCACTGAAAAATACCTTATAGGAGAACTATATGAGTGGTGATATTGGATCGGCGCATTACTATTTAAAGAGGCTGTTATGCGGTCATAGGTGTTAGTGTGTGGTCTGCTTGCACGTTACTCAGCCAATCAGCACTCAGGACCGGAACTACAAACACATAAAAAAAACCACATTCCGTGTATACATTTCAGCGCTGTAGTATCGCGATACATTGGCTGTTACTCTATTACGTAAATATCACATTTAGCTACTTTTGCATAGAAATTGAGATAATGCGGCAGTTTATATTTATCGAACGTCGATTTAAAGTGTTATATACATGTTTTTTAGAGGCTATGAGCGTCGCTGATGCGTATTACTGAAAACAAGTAGATCCAAACAACCGACGAGTCGTGTACAGGGTCATTTGTGAGTAGGAGGGGCAGTTTAAGCCGATTAGATAGCTGCCAGGCAAACGTACCATTGTTGTTGCTTGGGCTAAACAGTTGGAACGGATTGATGCCGTGTATAGACAACTATTTATAAAAAGGTATGATGAAACGTTCGTCATTTGTGTCGAATGAAATGGGTATTCGGTGTCTTTCGGTTTGCCTTTGTTTCTCAGTAAAATGGCGGCTTGTCCTAGTTCTGGAAAACTGGAGCAACGCGGTTAGAGAATTTGTTTTCATAAAGGCTGGAGCTCGAAAGAGCAAAAAATGTTAACGACCCAGTAGAATTAAGTCATGCACCGTTAAGTGGCAAGGGTGTGATTCATTTTAATCTATCACTCGTCGTTTTCGTTAAGTCTGAGTGGTAAACACCGCTTTCTTATGGCCATCTGTGCGCACTGTAGGCTGCAGCTCACCGGTGTTAAGCTCTTAAATGTTCCCTGAACACACTCTGTACTAAAACAATAAAACATTTGGGCCCAGCCATACGTTTTCAGTAGTTTTCGGTCTGTGATATGATAATTAATGGCGAAGATCTTTTACGCACCATTGATAATTTCATGACTTTGAGTATCCACATCCTTAACGCGCGAAGTGCATGGGTTAAATCATTTCTGGTAATACACCCGTAATTCAAAGCATGCAGTTAAACAGAGTGTGAATGATAATAACACAGTTTTAACGAGAATGGGCGCGTTAGTAGATCAAAAGTTACAAATATGGCTTCTCATAGTGCTTGCCTTGTTTATACCGCTGGCATAAAGCTGCTGCATTCTCAAACTGTACATTAAACACGGACGACCAGAGCCGCACAAAAGTTGAACCAATACACCCGCAGCACCTGCAAACTGTACCCGCGTCCGCAAAGCGACAAAGTGAACCGACGTGTCCATCATCTTTTAACTTGTAAGAAACTTTGTCTCCCCACGCCAAGGATCACACCAAAGATTCTCCATTAGCTGAGTGTGAAACATTAGAGCAAGAATGGAGCCGACTTACGTCTGAAGGAGTGCGGTTTCGCAACTCTAGATGAATTCTTTTCTGCATGTCCATCCTGGATCAGCGCAGCCTGGATATGATACACACTTTTAATAATTACTGCAAATGCAACTAGCACCTCTTGAACAGACTGCTGTTGTTCATTCAAACTTGATCCCCTCGGTGGGCGGGAGGACGTTTGGGGATTGTCGTCACTGCCGACCAATGGCAGGCGCCGAATAAAGAGGGAACGGATTTACAGATACGCGAACCAATCAGCGCGCGGCTTTAAAACTGGGTGGGGTTTTGTTGTCGGTTTTTGGTTGTTAACTGAAGTTTACATGGATAATATGATAATTAATATTTAATAATGATGGCAGACGCTTCTTACTGTATAACTGTCATTAATAAACATATGGACATACACATTATGTTTTTAAGTGACGTCCCAGTATCACGATTTTAAAAAAACAAAAACAAATCAAGAGCATCACAAATTAAGACAATAAACATTATTAAATCCCCTTTTTGTTTTTACTGAAGTTACAGTGCAGCATTTGAAAAAAGAAATTACACACAAACATAGCCAAGTATTAAACCTGTGAATATGACCTGAGCCCTTTTATTATATTTCTAATAAAGTCCAGCAACCACATACAAAAGAAAAAAAAAACATGAATGAAATCATTAAAATAAAATTATACATGAACCTAAATAAACCAACCATAAAATCTGTGGACATTACCAAATTCTCTCATGTTCTTCATTGTGTGTGTGTGTGTGTGTGTGTGTGTATATATATATATTATAGTTTTACGTTACCCTTAAAAAGAAATTGGACATTAAAGTAATAATATAAGCATTGTAAGAAATTCCCAACTCTGTTTTACCACAGAATCACCTGAACAAAACTATCAAATATATAACAATAATAATTAAGTGTACTGACATTACTGATGTGTTTTTGTGGTTTCACTGTAGCTCTCATACAAAAACAACCAATGAAAAAAGTTAAAAGAAATTCACTAGAACATAAATCTTACAAATAAATATATAATAAATACAGATGTTTCATGGCAAAGAGTATACAAGGCGAAAATAAAAATCACAGGGTTACAGGAGGGCACAAAACAGTTCTGCGCTTTTGAAAATATGTCATATCTTACATTAGGAATCATTGTTTAAGGCTGGTAATAATAAAGAACATGTATTAACCACAATAATGCATTTTGATTTATTTGACCAATAAATATATATCCGTATGAGCTCGAGTGTCTTTTACTGTGAAAGACAACAATAAAACTAAAATCTTTGTTGTTTGAGGCAGTTACACTTTCACTAGGTGGCCTTTTGATAAGGTAAAGTTATCAAAATTTACCAAATGCGGGATGACCAGTCTGAGTTTATCCACAAGAGGGAAGCAAAGCGGCAATCTGCAGCGAATGACCATGAAATGCAATTTTCAGTTGTGTGCTTGAGGCTCTTTACAAAGTCTGAAGAAGTCTGAAAATACATTGGAATAAAGGTTGACGGGGTGGCACTCTGTCCACATCCCTTCATATCCACTTGATGATACAGAGAATGTAAAACATGTCCAGTAAAGGCATATGCATCGTTTACATTAAACCTAACATGAATAGAAAATGATGAAATAAGTGGTGCATTTCTCTGCCAAACTGAAAGTCAAAGCCTCAGTTTATCAAGAGGAGGACTTTGTCTCTCTACCTCACTCTCTCCCTGTAACTTTATTAATATGATCATGTACATGTTGAAGAAAAGGAGTCAAACTGCCAGTAACAACATTAATGCTGTTTTTCAGCCATCAAGACTATCTGCGAGTCATCTTTCTGCTCTCACTTTCACACTCTGCAGTATGCTGAACATTAGCTCAAGCTTTCCTCCATTAATGCCAAATAAGCTGCATTATAAAAACCACACATGCATCATGTTAATGAGGATAATAGTAATTCATATGATGAACTTATGATTGAAGGAGAACAGTGGCCATTTAGTCTTTCATTGTATTAATCATTTGGTCATAAAGTGTAAGTGAAAACACGACACCATCCTCTCTTATTTGTGCACTTGGTGAAATGAACCATTAGGTCACTAGGTGGCACCATAGTCTTTGATTTCTAATGGAAGAATGCAAGAAACAATAAATAACAAAATTCAGTTGTGAATGCACCAGATGATCAAAATATGTAAAAATGCACTCATCAATGTAAGTAGTACGTGTGGCTTGAAGCTGCAGTCTGCAGGTCCCAATCACAAAACTTCCACTCAGGATTGGAATCTGTTGTTATTCCAAAATTTAAAACAATTAAAGAGGCTGTTTAATACACAAACTAACAGACAGCAACTAAAAGCAACTATACAGATATAGTTTTTTATCAACCACATATTAGGATTATTTATATAACCTAATATCACATACAATGTCTCAAAGGGCTTTACAGGCCCACACATCGTTGGTTCTTTCTCGACCCAGCCCTCTTTAATAACAACAAGGACAAATTCCCAGAGGAAACCTTACCATATAAGAAAAAAAAAAAAATGGAAGAAGTCTCAGAAGAAGCATGTCAGAGAGAGATTACTTCTCCTTGAACTGTGAGGTGTGTAAAAGCAGGCAAATCACAAACACACGAAGATGTAACAAAAAGGGAGATATGATGCAGCAACGATGATCCAGTAAGAAGGTCTCAAGTGCAGAAAACAACATTTAATCAGGCAAAAGTATCAAACAAAACATGACATTAAACAAATAGAAGAGTGCATGTAAAAAAAAATAATAATAATAATAATAACAAACTTCACACTTCTGAGCCAAAATCAGCATTTTTTGATCATATCTTAGCACGCAGTTTCCCCTGCAGCTTCTCTGATCATGTGACATGATTGTGGCATCAAACAAACCATCTAACTGGCATTTAGTGTAAGAATGAATTCAGCTCAGGCCTGTGCAGTACAGTACATAGTGTATAAAACATGCAAATTAATAATCATCTTTCATTGAGTGAAAGAATGCATTGATTAACCTGTGGGATCAGATAAACCTGATTACAGAATTACAGCTGAATTATGCCTGCAGTATGGCCAAATAGTAACTTTTTGCAGACAGTTTGGGTCACAATGATGCATTTCAACCTCCACCTGAAGCAAATATCTCTTGGTTTGTGTATGAGGAGCAGAATCAGGTACTGGGCTCATATGTTCAACCGGTGAGTTCATATGCTGCAGACATCATTTTCACTGGTGTATTCATTTACATGCTGAAAGAAAGACAGGCGTATGTTCTGAGCTATGGTGATTGTTTATGCTCAACTCAGATTTTTGTAAGGACATGTTTTGAATATTATGTCTGAGAAACAGAAGTGGATTTTGATATATGTTGGCTTCTTTTGTTTGGCAGATAACTTGTCTGGCAGGGTTTTGCAGAAAAACTTGCCTGGATGACAAATGAGCTCATTAGTATAAATCTCAGTTAAGATGTCAAACATGTTCTGAGATATGTTTTAATTGAATCTGAGAGATTTCTGGTCCTGGAATCAATGATTAAGTCAGGCAATATTAAACTAAGCAACTTATCTGAATGGTGGAACACAGGAGACGCTTCTTTAACCTCATCACCGCTGATATCTGATCACTTTGCACACAGGTTGACTCTCCACTCTTTGCTGTTTTACCACGCTTTAATCGCTGTTTTATTTCTTCTCTGAAATCACGATATCCACTAAGGAGGTTATGATTTGCATGAGTTGCATTTTTCCTTTTGTTTTTCTTTGTTTGCAGAACATCTCAAAAACTGCATTCACATTAGAATATGGTTCAGAGAAGAGCTTATTAGTTTTTAGTGTGGATACATTTTGGTGTGTAACTCTTAAACTATGAGGCACAAAAAATAAATTTTAAAAAGTATTTTAGAACTCAATCAGAGTGGAACAGATGAGACAGGAAGAAGCATTGCAGCAGATATATACATGTTCTATTAATACAAGAATTCAGCTTGTTCAATTCAAAGTTCTACATCGGCTGCACTACTTCAAAATTAAACTGCATAGAATATTCCATCTACCTCACCACTGTGTGACAGATGCAGACATAAAAAGGCACACTTGTACATCTTTTCTTACAGTACCCTATAGTCAAATACTGGGAGGATGTTTTTAGTTTCATGTCTAAGACATATGAAAAGGTCATTATTTCTGATGAACAGTTGGCTTTGTTTAGATGCTCTGAAGCTACAAGAATGTTCTCACATACTGAACTGCAAGCATGGTCCTTTGCTATGGCTGTGGCAACGTCATTTTAAAGGAATGGAAATCTCCCTTTTCACCAGTTTTTAAACAATGGCTAAATGATATTGTTTCTTTTTTATACCTAGAAAGGATACGTTATATAAAGACAGGTTTCATGGCACACTTTAATCAGATTTGGGGTCCTCTTTTGCCTCAAGGCCTCAAGGAGTAAAAAGCTATTTCCTGAACTGAACTACCGGTATATATAATCACACTCTGAATTGTGTTTACTTTTGATACTGTACCTGCTATTGACGTAAAGACACAACTATGAATGGTCTGGCTGGTGTTGAAGTGTGTGTGGAGAAGGGTGGGGGTGNTTTTTTTTTTTTTTCGTTACTGTCTTTGTTAGGTGTCTTGGTTGGTTGGTTTATTGAAAATTTATTAAAAAAAAATAAAATAATAAGTATTTTATCAGTATAGACCACAGTCAATTCCACCTAAACAGAATTCTTGTCATTTTTAATTTAATTTTTACAAAACTTTTTTCGTTTGATTTGGCTCCTTAACATATTTGGATGAGCCAAAAAAAAAAAAAAAAAAANAAAAAAAAAAAAAAAAAAAAGTCATTCTTGTAGGTTTTGACATGCACTGCCATTACTCTTGGATGCATTGTGCAACTGCTGCCAAATTTAGATGATACTGTATCTGCACATCAACTCTGAGCAATCTTACAAAATTTCATTTCATTGTTTTTTCTGAAAACATGAGAAACTGAGTCTGACAAACTTGAAAATTTGCAGAAATCAATCTTTACTAAGGCGTAATGTGCTACGATAGCATGTAGATATTCTCCAAAAATCATGTCTGTCATCATCCAATCAGTGTAATTCTCTATTACTATGTGTTATGATGCAGATCCTGATCTAGAAAAGTTTTGTTGATGAAAGGATTGTGCAGCCACTCTCTCAGTTCCAGAATCTTATTATAGACACAGGAGAGTCATTCTTGTTTAAATTTACAGCTAGATGCTGCTATCTACATGCAAATCAATCAGTGGCATCATAGGTGCTCTTCAGTCTGTTTTGATTTAGATCTCAGAAACTGATGTCTCATGTTTGAATCGCATGCTGTTGCAGCTGGAAAACTGCAGCAGCAAGAGAAACGGCTGCTGTCGGTACATCTGCACAGTCCATCTTTCTGTCTTTCTGCAGATATAATTCTGTCATTCTGTTTGAAAAGCTCCTGAGACTTTCTGTGGAGAGATTCATGGCTTGGTCTAAAATTCCACTCTTGACAGAATATTCTCAGAGAATTTTCTCAAAAGATCTCGCAAGCAGGTCTTATGACATTAGGCTTAAAGATACACTAGTTGAAAATACATTTATAGTTGTATAAGAATCTTAGCTCGTTCATTTGTGGAATTGCTGCACTGTTACCTGTGTTCTGGCACAGCTGCTTCTGTAGGCCAACGTCAGGAGGGAATGTGGTTGCTGTCACCGTCCAGCCACATGACGAGCACAAATACAGTATATCCCCTGCACAGAGGAGCCATTTTTACATATCTGAATTCAGGGTTCATATAGTCTGGATTTATATTGGTTTTTTGCTTTTTTGTGTGTTTGTTACTCAAAAAGTTATGAACCAAAACTTGACAGAAGTGTGTGGCTATACCAGGGAAGAACCCATTAATTTTTGGTGTGTATCCAGTATTTTTTTTTTTTTTTTTTTTTTCAGATTTATTACGATTGGGAAAGAGGGTTTTTTTTTTCCCCCTTATTTTTGCCAGTTTTTTTCAAATGTAATGCCCTAACTCAATGGGAAGAAAAAAAAAAACAAACAAACAAAAAAAACTTACATTTATNAATGTAATGCCCTAACTCAATGGGAAGAAAAAAAAAAACAAACAAACAAAAAAAACTTACATTTATCCCATGACTGACTATCAATTTGTGCAATTTGGGATCTGGAGAATTTTAAAAACTACTGTTGTGGTTCATACTGTAGCCTTGCCACAAGAAGGTCAAGGGTTTGAATCCTTGTGCCAACCCTAGTACATATTACAAAAACAAGACATTTTTTTCTAGGCTGGTTTAGCCAAGATGAAATGCTTTTTTTTTTAAAAAGAACATATTTAATCTGGATTACAGGACTACGGCATACCATGTGCACTAACGTGCACAGATACAAACCTTTGCATAACATCCATTAAACTCTACAGGTTAGAGAATATTCTGCCTCTGTATTTACATACGAACAGCCATGCTCTCTGTCATGCTTTGTGTCTTTTTTTTTTTGACACAGAATATTTTCCATGATTATGTATTTCATATTAACATGACAGTTCATGTAGATTGAAATGTGACCCTACGATTACATTTCATTTTTTATTTGGCATAGTTTTATATATGTACTGTATCTGTTCTAGTCATGATAAAAAGCAATAAAACTATCAGACTTTTAGTGTTTGTTATCAAGATGCTCTAAATAAATGGGTCTTTTATGTGTCCTTTTGGATTAATGGCATAAAGGTGAACACAGTGACACAGGTAAAGTTCTAAGTGTGCTACAAGGTCTGAGGTCATTTCTGTTTTTTTCTCTTTTCTGATCTTTTTTAAAAATTCTATAACCCATATTTTAATCCTAATCTAGCTCATCTTCCTAAATTTGCTTATAAAAGTATAATGGGACCTTTTAAAACCATATGTCAAACAAGCACTAGTCTGTTCTGAAAATCATTGTAAGGGGTAAATTTAAGAGCTATAACAGTTGTAAATAATTTATTTATGACTTGTTCCGACTGTTGATTCTTCAGATTTTGCATGATGTGATTATGATTTTGCTGAGAATCTCTAATCAATGATGCCAGTTGTGTTTAAGATTCAGAAAGTCTCACAGGAAGGATTACAGACAGCTGTTGATTTTTCATCTTTGGTTAAAACAATAGTAATTTTAATCTCAAATTTCCATGAATAAAATATTCATGATTGTCTGCAAGTGACTCATTTGTTTTTCTCTGAGTGGAGAAACACTGGTTGTGAAAAAAGTAATGCAGCTACAATATGCGAACAATATGTGGATTCAGGTTTTTGTTTTTGTTTTTGTTTTTTCTTTCTTTCTTTCTTTTTTTTTTTTTTTTGAAATTACGTAATTTTAGTGTTTAAATGCAATAAAAAAATCATGGAGTGATCTGAATATGCTTCCTAGTGGTGCATTCAAGTGCTGTAGTGAAGAACTGACAACAGGAAGCATTTAAAAAGCTATAGACCCATATCTTTATGTCTTAAATCAACCATAAGTTTTATATATTCAGAGTTAAAACTTCCAAACCCATACCATAAATAAGACAGCCCATCATCATATTTCCAGTATAGTACATTAAATATACAATATGTACTTATACAATTTGTTTGTTGATGAACCACAAGAGGGCGACATTTGTTAAGAGGAAACGGCAATAACTGGTGATGCAATGTCGAGGCATTTCTGGAAATAATTTGAACGCTTAAATACTGCATATATCACAGAAGACATGATAGATAAAGTGTTTCATATTATAACTTATAAGAAAAAAATATAACGCTGTTCACCAGAACTGTTGACAAAAATATCCCTGAGTTTCATTGCAAAACTTATTGATCATGTAATAGATTCTATTCTGCCTTTAAAGGATTATTTAACAAAGCAGTAGACCACATTGTTCTTAGATGACCAGAAGGAGTAATTATATAATATGACCATGTATATTAGCCTGTATAATATTCAGGCTGTTCCACTTCTCTCCACACAGCAGCACTTTTTGCCTGTGGTATCACTCACTTTAAGTGCTCACACATGGCAGATGTTGCATTCAAATTTTTCTCATAACGTTACTTTGCTCTTGTGTCCCTAAGTAACTTCTCTCCCACCACCAAGTGCCTAGGTACTTCACAACCCTGAACAGCTGTGATAAGAGAGCGAATGCTTCCTTCTGTGGGATTTTAAATTGAAAATTTGGAAGCTTTTCTTGGCAATAACCAAGTTTTCCAGTGCAGAATTATAGCATGTTTGCTTATACAAAATATAACATCTGCAGTCCCTTGCTGCAGATATACAGAATGTTCTGTATCACTTTACAGATTTATTCTATTTATTCTATACAAGAAATCATTACAGTGGCAAAACAGTAATGAATAGAGAATTAGAGGAATAATGAAGTGCTTATTATTATTATTGAGCGAAAATAATGATTTTTCTGATCTCGGTCTGATAGAGAATGTGTATCCCAGTGTGTAGATTAAGACTTTATTAATGTCAGATTCAGAGGATGGGTTGTTTGGATCTGCATTGATGAGATCAGGCCTTGATCTCCATTATATTAAATAAATTCCTCTTCTCTCATATTGAAACATTCAGCTTTCACCCTCCTGCGCTGTAAAAGAATTGCCATTATTATTGTTTAATTTCCTGTTGGATCTTTATACATTTAATACCATATTAAGCTCTTGGTTTAGCCTGGTTTGGGACTTTTTTTGACACCTCAGTAATTGCTCAGTGACACAAAAATCAATCAGTGTTATTAGATCTAAACGTAACCTGTCGATCTGAAAGAACAAAACAATATATTACCGTGTGTAATCGATTTAAATCTAAAAGTTAAATCCAAATGCTTAAATATGCAGAGCTAATTAATTTTGAGGATAAATGTTAATTTATCGCATAAGCAGTTGCTTATCTTCATCCTTGAACTTTTTATTCTTTGAATTTTCAGTCATTACGTAGCATAAGGTTATGTAAAATGTTGTTTTTAAATGTTTTTGGTGAATCAAAAGACTGTGAAATGTGAAAGGATGTGTGAACAACTAATTCTGCAGCTTAAGCCACTTTTAGTTGCTTTTTGGTTTTCCAGCCTTGGGCTATATGTTGAGTCTCACAGTTCTCACAAACCACCCCATTAAAAAAACCACAGGCAGGCGTTCCAGCAAACAAACTCATGCAACTCAACTGTAGCAGCACAGAAACAACACAAAGACAAAGATGCTTGACTGATGAAGAAGTCAAGTATCTCGCAAGTAAAGACTCAGATAAGTAGTTAGTGGAGACCTAAATAGAACTAAAGGGAGATTAAATAGTAGTCTCCAGCTGCATGTTGTTAAGAATCATCATCATTGTCATCATCATTATCATCATCATAAAGTGCTTTAAGGTAAATGTAAGAATGGTACGTTTAAGTGCTTTGTAGATAGAAGAGAATAAAAACATAAATATGTTCTAAATGTATACTTAACAAGAAGTAATAAAACATTTGATTAAAAAATATAATGAATAACATAAATAAAGGTGAAGCAAAATTAAGTCCAATTAAAGTTGCTATTTGTCGCATCTAATAACAATATAAGTCAAAAGTGTATCAAGACTGTTCTTGTTAATATATTTTGGAGTCTTCTGCTCCCTAGTGGTCAAAAACCACAACTCCATTGAGGAATCATTTTCTCTGAAATTCTATGAAATCTTCCTGGTATTATAAGTCACTTTTACAAAGCTACATTAAATAAAATCCTTGTGTAGTAGATTGTATGAGCAACATTTGTGGTTTTTGTGGTATAGTAAACAGGAAATCAGCATTCTGAAACAGGTTACAGGTGTGTACAAAAGGCCAAGTGTCAGCTAGAGTGACCCCTCATTAGTGCTTGTTGACCTTTAATAATATGAGCCATGTTGTAAACTACATCCTATCAATATCTGGTCCTTTTCCAAATCCAACATAATTCATTTGGCTGCACTGTTCATGTGCAGCGGAGATTATGGACCACATGGGTTACAAACACCTGCATACCAAATATTTCAGCATCAAAAATGTAACCGAGCTATTAGTTATAAAAGAATTAGCTGTGTGTAGCTCCTGCAAAATTACAGCAACCTCCATGTGCAAGAACAATGGGATGTGAAAGAAAATGAGAGCTCACCACCAACAGCAGCGACGTGCATTCATTATTCATGTTAATTGATTCTGGCAGTTTGGAGACAGTACCTTGTAAAGCAACACCCATCCAGGACAGGAAGACGATAAACACACACTCTAATCTCCCCCACCATGCATACTGAACAGACAGCTTCCTGATCACATGACTTCTTGGTCCACATAAACATGGATCCTTGAGGACCTGTGCAACTCAGGTTTCATTCTAAATACTGGAGAGTATTTTTGAGTGAATACTTGTGTTTTTCAAGAATTTATTAGAGGAACTATAGGTATACTTTGTCCTGTGCACTGTGTTTGCTGTTTTTTGAGTGGTAATTTGCTTTTATTACATTTGCGAAATGATTTCTAAATATTCACTGAACCCAACATCATATCTCAAGCTTATCTGTATGTTGTTGGACAATTCATATGCTTATTCCACACATAGCAGCTTTTCACAATAGTGCAAAGCTGCTCAAATTCAGAGGAAACTGAAATGTACACCTGGGATATTAAATAGCTTTGAGATCTGTTTATTTTTCAAGTATCTCAATTGTGATGTTTTCATCTCAATCCTTTTATTTAATCACACAAGCTGCTGAGCCGACAAAAGGATAGATGAGACACAGATCCGCATTTGATAGGAGTGAATGAGGAAAAAGAAGGTCACATGCAGCTTGATGTAATGGCGATGCACTCAGGATCGTGCTGCAATTAAAATTTAATGAGGCCTCTCCATTCTGCTCAACCAGAGCAGTCAGATGTTACTGTGCAGCTTCTCTCCTCCTCATTAGCTTCACCTACAAGCTTTTCCACTGGCAGACATTTCAACATTCACCACATGAAAAATAATATGTAGACTTTCTTAACAAGAATTTCTCTTCTGAGTGACTCAGATTTTTTTTTTTTTTNGATTTTTTTTTTTTTTGTTTTCTTGGAAGATGTTGCTTGTGTTTCGATCGCTGAAGGATGAGTTTGTTTTGATCATCTCAATATATGAGATGCAGAAAAGTTTGTGAGATGGAGTCCCAGTGGTGGATGAAATACTGAAATTCTTTGCTTAGCAAAACGAATAATACAAGGAAATGTTCTCCATATCTTGTAAGACCAAAATTCTCTGGAAGCAAAAGCATCAATTATTACAATTATTACAATGTATTTAATTATCTAAAGGAAAAGTAGCCATTGTGAAGAATGGTCCCTGTCATGGTGTTAAATTATTCATTGATTAATATGTATCCAGTACATGTTAATGTTTGGGATGAAATAATGAAAACTATGGAATGAAAGAATCATTATAATAATCTTGAAAAAAAAAAACTTTATTAGACATGACAATAGATTCTGGCATGTGACAATCTTCTGAAAAATGTGTAAACAAACAAGCTGAACAATCTTTTCTTTCATGGACAAAAACAGATTAACTCTCCCTACTCAACCTTGCTGCAGCACCGCTGTGCACACTAAGTGAAAACAGGACATTTTTGGCACTGTCTCTTTAAGGTCCTCCTTTTGTGAAGCCTGCTCTGTTCTGATTGGCCAGCTGTGTCAGACCTGACCTGGAAACAGGGATATCGGTCAAACACTCGCTCAATAGCCTCATACTTGCTTGCATACGTGTGGCTAATCAGAAGTGTTACATGTTGATGTAAACATGCTACAGAAGTAAAGGACCAATCAAGAGGCTCAAGAGGGCAGTTCTGGACCCATAGAGTTGTCTTTGTGTTTTTGTATTAGTGTGAAGAGTTTAACAAAAAAAAAAAAAANAAAAAAAAAAAAAAAGGACTTATTGGACTTACTTTGCAGAAAATACACACATACCAAAAATACCCACAATGCAGGTACGCTCCTTCTCTGACTGTGCTAGCGTTAGGTGTTTAGTCTGTTACTGTGTCAACTGCTGATTGATTTAAAGAAAATTCTAAATGTTCATTTATAAATAGAGAAATTACTCTTTAGCCTGTGCAGCCATATTGAAAAGACATCAGTACTAAATTCAGGGTTCAGGAACCTTGCCCAACTTTCTGAATTGGAATTCTGAGTCAAGAAGGCATTTTCTTTGACTTTTCCAGGGTCAGAACTTCCGATTTCCAGATTAAGGTTCGGTTTAAGTCAAACGCAGCATAAATTCAATTGAATGCCTTTATTGTCATTGTATGTCCACATACAATGAAATTTGCCATCTCTCATAAAAGAAAACTGTACACTCCATTCACTCTGCTCAAACACACACTCACATACACACACNATCTCTCATAAAAGAAAACTGTACACTCCATTCACTCTGCTCAAACACACACTCACATACACACACACAATAAATAGAATAATAGTAAAAAATGATAATAATAAATTCTTTATTACTAGTGTTAAGGTCAGGTAAAGTTTTGTTGTGGCTAAACCTTCCTGCCAGTTGATACTGGAAAATGTAACCAGATTACAGATTATTTTTCTTGTCGGGATTTTTGCAGTGCACTGAATTGTTTCTTGACAATTTCTTGGCACAGCAGAGGTCCTGATAAAATGACTGACATTCATGAATGCACCTGCTGAGCCTTCTCTCAATATGAAGCATGGTGTCCTCAGTCACCTGCGTACGCCTACACACTCACTGTGGTTAAAGAGAGATCCTGTGGGGATAAAATCATTTTTGCGCTATCAAGAACTTTTATAATTTGCATGACTTCTCCCTGTGTTAATGTTTTTACAGTCCAGGCCTCATTTGCATAATTTCCATTATGCCATAAGAAGTGGACCCAACTTCATAAAACTGCTCTCGTTTTTCTCTTCTGTTCATCAGTTCCTCTTCTAAAAAAAAAAAAAAAAAAAAAAACCTTTGCACTTGGTTTCAAGGGAAAAGACATTGATGTACTGTTTTTTTTTTCCTGCTCAGAATCCAAAATTATTACCTGTCCTGCATCCTGCATTTTTTTTTTAATTTATAGACTCCCTAAAACCCTCTCATCGGGGAAACATTACAATGTGATAGTGACTGTGCTGCTTTGTGCTCTTCCTTTGTTATATACAAGCTGCTTTATGATTCTGTGACAATAGGAATCTGTTTTGTTTTTTTTTAAAAATCCCTTTTTGCAGGAATTCCATAGAAGGAAATTGTAAGTGATTGTATGTGAGGCACGAGAGAGCCGAGCTGCTGATGGACTCACATTAGAGACAGCACATTTCATTGTTATCTGTGTGAAAAGCTTCTTCTATCCTGAAACCATTTCCACTTCCATTCTTTAATTTTCCTTCCTGACTATCTGCACAGCTTCAACAATGGCAGTGCTGATTTGCAGACACAGTACATCTTTACATAGCACTCTCTCTCTCCCATTCTCACTATCTGCATTCACTCGTTTTTACCTCTCACCGTCTTTGATTTCTTGCTGGTAGGAGGGAAAGAAAACAGGGTGCAGCAGCTGGAGAAATATGTATATGTTTTTAGGAAACTTTTCCCCCTCACATTCATTCATTTGGCACTGATGGTTTCTCACTGCTGGAAAATTGCTTCCACATGTAACAATAAATTAATTATCTGGTGGTTTACTGCAAACAAGCAGAAATTGAGAAATTACGGTAAATTGAACCAATCTGTCTTGATATTCAAATTTTTAAACTGCAGGAGTTATTCTGAACACACCAAGGATGAACTATCCTACAAAAAGAAGAACAAAACAATGCAGCTTAAATGTACTGATTGATAAGTTCGGACTTAAGGAAGTGTTAATATTTTTATAATATTGTAATATTTTTTGAGAAAGTAGCATAATTCTTTAGGTGTTTTTGTACATCAGCAGCATTCATTTGAGCTCAGTGAATATAACTTACCAGTTTCAGAAGTACCCAAGGCTCTGTGAGCTGTACAAGATAGACAAACAATACACCTGCACACACATACACACACACACACACACACACACACACATCAGTTGGTGCCACAGCTGCTACTCATGATTGCAACTTTGAGCTACTTCAGCATCCACGCTTTTCACTTGATTTGGTCCTCAGACCATTAGGAAAAAATGGAAAATGCTTGCCTCAGATGATGTTGTTGATTTTTTTTTTTCAAAATCTATAAAATTGGGATTAAAGCTCTGTAAGAGTTTTAGTTTGTCATGCTGGAATGAGATTGAGTTGTCTTTCTATTCCAGGCTCAGAATTTATCAGTCAAACCTTGTATGCAAGACTGATTCAAGTAGCTGTGTGTGTGTGGGTGTGGGTGTGTGTGTGTGTGTGTGTNGGGGGGGGGGGGGTCTGTGCGTGAAACAGGAAGGCAGACACCTCATCAGTCCTCTGCAGGGAAGCCTGAGTTTCCTGGGTTTGTATCGACAGATCTCTGAGGGAGGGGTCTGGTGACGAGCCATGAAGAGATGTTCTTCCCCAAAACCTCCAACAGCACACCACCATTTCTAAATAGCCTAAAGTAAAATCTAAAGTAAAGACTTTTGGTGAAACTCCCAGAGAGTTTGACAGCAAGCAGAAATCACATTTCCTTGTGGTTAACTGTGGATGATGCAGCATCCACAGTAAAGTGCACAGACTCAGATTTGTCAAACCCGCTTCAGTTCAGTGATGGATTACAGCTGAAAGAGTTGAGTTTTCTCTCGGCTGTCAGGAGGAGCTGCTGGCTTCAGCATTTCTACAATTCCAAAACTCTAAAAAATGCAAAGGTTTATGGTAATGAAAACTGTGAAAGTAATAAATAACAAAACTGAATTAGGAATTTCACGAGTGTTTTCAACAAAAACAAGACACACGATACAACATTAGTTGGTGACTTCTCAATCTTTCAGACTTCTTGAACTTTACCTTAATATTCAGTATTATTTACCACACCGAGGAGGTTATGGTTTGAGCCGCATCTGGTTGGTTTGTTTATTAGCAAGATATTCAAAAACTTATGAGCTGATTTTGTTGAAACTTTATGGAAGGGTGGGACATAACCCACGGAAGAACCATTATGTTTCAGTGAAGATCCATGATCCGGGGATGGATCCAGGAATTTTTAAAAAATGATTTCTTAACATTGTCAGAGAGAATGTTTTTTTCTTTCAAATTTTTTCTAATTCCTTCAAAAGTAATATACTAATCTCAGTTTAAATCAATCATATTTATCACATGATAAGATTACCAATAAGTGCAATGGTCTCCATGGCGATAAATGTTAGAAACCATCCCATCTTATGAAAGCAATTAAGTCCTATTCTTATAGTCATGGCTTTATCTTTAGAAAAAGACAAATTTTGTCAAGGCTTGTTTGGCAGTTTGTGCTCTCATGAGTGTCCTTCTTGCTGATTATCATGCTGTCAATTAATTTCTGTGGTTCAATGATTTGGTCATTAATTTTTTTGATCGCTACCCTTTATCTATAATCTTCATAGCAGTTAGTAAGCTGCAATGATGAGGCTGAAGAACAGAATCAACATCACAGCTTGTTTGTTTGAATTAATTTAAAGTGAGAGCAGAAGGTGGGAGTGAGTTTGCATATAGAGATGAAAAAAAATCTGATTCCTTGGATACCTCTGTTATATAGCTTGTTTTCTTTCTACTGAGTTCATTGGTTAAGCAGGACGAAGAGCTAAGAAAGTATATCCAAAATCAACATGCCACTGCCTCCCTTGGTGTCTCTGCTCAATGCTCTGCTTAAAGTAAATTAACAAACACTGTAAGACGGAGCACATCAATCTTTTATGGCTTTTGGGAGACCAGATAAAATGAAAGACAAAGGAAAGTGTGCTCATCCTGCATCAAATGTCAATCAGACAGACTTATCCCTGCATGGAATGCTAATCTCAGCTTCCTGGCTTGCAGGCCTGTATGTAGTAACATACTTAGAGTAGAATTACAGGCAGGACCAGGTGGGGCAGCGCTGTTTGAAGTGGCCATAGCATGTAGGTGGTACAACTGACGGTGTAATTAAAGAAATAAAACATAAACCTGCTCATTACCTCAATATTTTGATATTGCCATAGAAACACATAACAAAAAACTCAAAATGACACATACTCTGCAGCTCTAAAGAGCTTTTAGCATCCAGTAGCTAATTGGTTTTGGGTTTCTGGTTCCACATTTATTGTAGGCTACAGTTGAATCTTTTGGCTACTGCTGGAGACAGATTAGCTAGTTAACTAGCTAGTTAACAATTAGCTAGTGAAGCTAGCGAGCTAACAACCCAGATAGTTTCCTCAGGAGTTGGAGCTAAAAGCAAAGTTTGAATTTACATTCACCAGCTGGACAGAAACATGTCTCCATTGCTCATGTTGCTCCACATCTGCTAAACATTTAAGTGGACAATTGTTTGGTAACACATTAGCCAAAAGATCCCAATGTATTAATTAGCTTATTTTGGCCAGAAAGTTTGAGAACCGCTGACTTAGATATCGTTCATTTTAACCTGAACTTCTTCACATCTTCAAAGTCACAAACAGCAAATGAATCTCTCGATCCATCTTTTTGGTGCTGTTGATTCAGCACGTTCAGTCTACCACGTTAGAAATCTCAAGCAGTGTGACAGCTTGGAGGCAATTAATTTCTGATACCAACTGCATCCAGGCCTGCAGCAGTTAGATCCCATGCTACCTTGTCTGAAAATTAGCATTTGATTATGGCCCTTGCTCTTTTTTTCCCCCCCATTAATGAAAAGAACCTTGTAATTCTCAAGGACTAAAAATGCAATTTAGCATTCCATGTAGCACACTGACATCAATCCAAATGATGTTATTGGGATGCTTTTTTTTGTATTTTATCACACAGCCAAATCACTCAATCTTTATTGCAATTTACATTATGCTCACTGTGGTCTAGTGGAAAAATATTACTCGGCAAACCATAAAGTGCAGAAATCACAGAGGGAAGGTTCATGGTTTAGAAAAGAGATGGTGAAACAGTGTCAGGGTGATATAGCTGTGACAGAGAAGTTTACTTTAAATGTAAGAATATTTTCCATATGTCTCCATCCACAGCGAGGCCTCCTCCTCTCCCTCTATCTCTATCCACACGGCACTGTCAGTCACTTCATTTCTTTCTCCTGCCTGAGGTTGGTATCAGATACGCAGTCAAGGCGTTAAAGTGACTCCTCTCCTCTTCTTTTCCAAAAGTTAAAATTAGAAACTGCCTTAGAATACAAATAGCCACAGATCAAATGAAACTGAAGGATTTTGAACACCTTATCTCGCTCAGTCACTCAGTTTGGAGTTGGCGCCTGCTACAAAGAGCAAAAGAGAAACCTTAGAGATCCTCCCAGCCATTCCTCTAGCTGCAATGCTAGCACACACACACACACACACACACACACAATGATGATGATGATATTTTTAGTCTAAATTTGGTGTCTGTATTTCTAATGATATCATATTTAAACATCCTTTGCTGTTAGAAATATTTTAGAAAATTCATCTTCTCTGAGCCTGTGTAGCATTTTGAGGATGGGGAATTAGATATTTAAGGCAGATCATTAAGCGCAGTAATCTCTATTTTCTGCCACGGTCACTCTGGAATGATTTCTGACAGGTATTAAAAGTAGGAATGGTGTTTGAAGTTCTTTATAAGAGCTTCACTGAGTCAACTATCCAGTCATTCAACATCTTGTGGTGGTACAGTAAGTAGACTTTGGAATTTTGAGCCACAGCAGACAGACAGAAATCTTCTCAGCTATGAAATGTTTGATCAGCCTTTGAGTAGGGTTTTTTTTTTTTTTTTTTTTTTTGTTCAGCAAGCCAGTTAATTTCCATAAAATGTATTTTTTCCCTCAACAAGTGGGATTTGATGGGGTACTTGACAACCAGAAATGTGATTATGCTTTGAAATAAATTTTCTGTAGATTAAAAAACTCTTGTGGAATCCTCAGCCACCACTGAATATTCCTTTTCTCAACAGGCATTCTGCAGCAGAAAAATGAAAATGATAATTATCTTCTTAAATATCCTCTGGTATTTAAATCCTTTTTCAATTTTTGATCTATTTTTGCCTATAATTTTGCCGACAGTGAGGTATTTAACATTGATAGTGGCAACTAATTATGTATTTTGTGTTTACATGCTGTACATACAATAATTAATGAAATGACCAATTCCATTTTCTTCACACTACAATCCAATTAATCTCCCGCTTTGTACTAAATAATGCTTATTATTAACAGTTTTGATGTTTCTGTTCATAGTGATTATTCAACCACAAATATATTTGCTGACAGCAATACATAATGTCAAAATGTACAATAAAATAATTTAAATTATGAAATTATTTCAATCATTTAATCATTATTTAGAAATATGTTATGACACAATCAATTACCCAGTTCATTACCATCTCCATTGATTTGGAAATGTAATTATACAAAAACAGTTATGTGGATTTTGTTCATCGTCCCTGAACAATGTTTAAGGGAGGAATAAACCAAAATTTAAACAGTGCAGTCAGGGGAACAATGTAGTTCACCTTGAAAACACTTTGTTTCACACAATATCTTAACAAAAATTTAAATAAATAAAATCAAATAAATTTTTAAAAATCAACGAGGAGGTTAATTTGTACAAAGACATTCCTTTTAAAACTCTTTTGCAACATCCTACTATATAAATAAATACAACAGAAACAAGAGAACACAAGTAGAATAAAGTAACTAATATTACAAGTAGAGACAAAATTAGTGCTAATCAATTTTGGGATTTTGTCACGTTCACAGTGAAGCTGTACTGCAGTCTTTCAAATTATATTGCAGTCTTGCATCATGTATGTTTACTACCATATGTTCTCTCTTTCTGTGATGATATCATCTTCCATTATTCTTTCTCAGAGTGGTTTTCATAAGCTGTGACAACAAAATCCTGAGGAAAGGGAAATGTCTCGCTCACATGAGTCTTTGCTCTCATGCAAACTCGGTATAGAGACCCCAAAAGGTATTACAGGAAGAAATAGGTGTCACACAAAGAAGAGCTTGAGTGGCACCATAGAAACAATGAAGCAAAAACCAAGTTTGAAATTTTTAAACAAATCCAACTTTTTTAAGATAGTGCTCAAAGAAGTTACAGCAGAGATTTTGTCAGCATTTTCTGACATTAGTCCTGTGGTTACAATGGATGTATTGCTTAATTGATTAAAGAGGTTCTAGTAAATGTTGCAGAAGTTTTTTTAATTTATGAAGAACACAAAGAATTCCTCAAGGGATAATTTTTTGTTAAGCCAGACTAAACTTCAGCACTATAAGATATCACTGTAGTGGCAGAACAAGAAAATTGTGAACTACTGGTGGCTGTATGTTGCCCTGCTTCTCAAGCATATATTTGCATTCCAAGTAGACTTACTGTACTGCAATAAGGTAGAGCATCACCAAGAAACATCTTTGCAGTCAGGTTGAAATATAGATATATATCAAAATACTGTCATTCTATGAGTGAATTGAGTGAGGAGACTGTATTGTCTTAGAGATGAAAAATCAGCATATCGTGCTGGTCAACTGGTCCAAACTGAAAATACCAGACAGTTATCTATCTATCTATCTATCTATCTATACCTGTATATACACACACACACACATATATATATACACACACACACACATACATTTACAGCAGCAGAATATATTAAGCAAGCTTGAGACCATTTTTTTTTAATTAGGGGGCACTTTTCTTTATATTTAGATCACAGACTGTACCTTTAAGATTCACACAATTTTCTGCATTTTTTAGTGTACATTACTTGTAATTCTTTTTTTTTTTTTAAGCTATGCTGTGTTCTGTGACCAAATGCTCTCACACATACACACCAAAATGATCCCATCCCATAGGTCTATTGGTGTGAGTCTGTGACCTCTAGGCTGATATATGATGCCTTGTCAGACACCTTAGAAGATGAGAATATGGAATAAGTCATCTTGAAGTGATGATAGTGCAAGACTTTGTTTTTACCTATCCTTATACTATTTGTGTTTCAAGGTTTCCAGAAAATAAAACTGTTCAACTTATTAGACTAGATAGCTCGACAATAATTACATTATTATTTTTTACTTTGTAAAGGTGAAATTGCAACGGCAACATCAAAATACAAAATATTTATTTATCTATCTATCTATCTATCTATCTATCTATCTATCTATCTATCTATCTATCTATCTATCTATCTATCTTCTTGGCACTGAGTAAACAAAAGTCGAATAGACTGATTTGATTGGTTTCTGGCAATGTCCGCCTTCTCGTTTTTTCTCGCGATAACTCCGCTCTGCCAGTGAGCAGCAGCTCCTGGCTTGTGTTCAGTCGCTGTTGTGGCTGGAAGCAGCAGCACAGTCTTTTCTAGCCGAACCGTGATTCAGGCTGAGAAGGTAAACCAGGACTGCTTCAAATTAACCAACCAAACCAAACCAGTTATCACTGTCGTCCCAGGATAAACTCCGGCTCTGCAGCACATCTTTAATTCTGCAGGTAAGCTTGCTAACGTTATGCCTTGTTGGCTTCTTCTGTCCTGACTCTCTTGCATCGCTAGCTGATATTTTTACTATTTCATTTCCAATCAGAAACCACAATTTACATCTAAACTGTCTTCATTCTTTCCCACCGTTTTACTCAGACTTCGAGCAACTCTTTACTGTTCATTACCCCAGCATTCAGCGTGTGTTGTTGTGTTAGCGGAATTAAAAAGGGACTACTGGAACTTCAAAGCTCACTGTTGACTCTCTTTGGAATTCATAACCCCTGTTAGCTTGCATGCTAAGGATACATCTGCTTCGTATAAACTAGCTGTTAGCTGGTTGGCTCACTAGCTAGCTGCTTAGCTTTTCTGCCAACGAAACAGTTGTACCGAGTATTTTTCTCTTTGAGCCATGTCAGGCTTTTGTTTTGTGAATGAAGTGGAGGTCAGGAACTGCCAAACTATTGTTGTGGTAAGCTAACGGTACTTGTCTGAACTCATCGTGGATTAAACTTTGTCTCCAATAAGTGTACTTCTGCAAATCATATATCTCTCTAAGCTACCTTTCATTGAGTTTCAAAGCTAGTTTTACATTCTTCTTCTTGTTTTTATCATGGTTTGGGTCGCTTTCCGACTTGCAGTAACTTCTGCATCCTCTTTGATTTTTTTTCCGTGTTCATATTTCCACCTACAACAGACACCACACCTTTCTGTAGCTGTCAAATTATAGCTCGGAAATAAATGGTCACTCCTGCACTCCAGGGAATGATCAAAGTAGAGATGCATTGATGCAGATATTTACTTATGTCTTGCTGATGTGTCTGCCCATCCTGATCCAGAACAGTCTTAACAGACCTGCAAATACGTTTTTTTAAATTATTGATTAATTATGATGATTAGTTAATTATGTTGTCTGTAACATGTTAAAAATTTGTATTGAATGTCTGTCTAAAGCGACTTGTACATATTTATTTGTAGTAACAATTAAAAAGCATATAGGGATTCAGTTGATAGTTGTATGACAGAAAAGCAGCAAATCCTTACCTGTCTCAGAATATAGAGCCAGCAAATGCTTTTCCCTTTTTACTTAAAATAAATAAAACAATTTATTATTAAAATTGTTGTTGATACATTTTCCACCAGCCTAATCAAGTCAGTCTTTCAGCATTACAGTATTTTTTTTTTTTTTTTNTTTTTTTTTTTTTTTTCTGTTTTAGTAGCTACACAGCTATTGTGCATTGTTGGTTGATTTTTATTTATTTTATTTTTTTTAATGGTGCCTGCTGACTTTTTTTTTGTACTTATTTGCCCATAGCAAACTAACTGTGAGAGTTGTAATTAAGACTGAAGCAAGTTATTGATTATTTGATTAATCAATGATGAAAATAATCTTTTGTAACCTAAATCACCACTGTAGAAAAAACTGAAACACTGAAATGAACAACTTTAGATTTTTATTTTTCACAAAAATGCAGTACACACTTTTGAGATGAAAGAATTAGCATTAAGAATACTTAGTTATGTTGGAAACTTGATATCAAAACATTATCTAGCTGCTGTGGCAAGTCTTGTTGATTGTTAAAGCAATTAGATCAAACACACTTCTCTGATATGTTTATCCCCACCAACATCCCAATGAGAACTACATCTGTGTGACAGTGATGGTGGAAACATTTGGAGGAATAAAACATAGTAGAAGAGTTTGTGACTCTTTTTTTTTTTTTTANTTTTTTTTTTTTTTTTAATTTCGATAGACTTTCATTGCGCATGTCTTCACTTGTCTGCTCAAAATTTGAGATTCTTTATAGGAAAAGCATTACAGTTGAATAAACTGTGAGTCCAACTGCTTCACCTTTTGTAGCTGATTTAGATTGGTAAATTTCAAACTGTATGATGAGTATTGTACAATAGATTTATTCTGCAAACCGCCATGATTTTGGGTCTCATTTTATTTCAAACTACATTACAGACTAAAAAAGCCTACAGACCAATTTTTACACTGACAAGCTACCAAATACCATAAATATTTCACATTTTGCTCAGGAACCAGCCTGCTTAAACTCCCTGAAACCCATTTAAATCTTTCTTAAATTCCATCTGTCTGCTTGTGCACATCTGTCTGCAAGTCCAGACACATGCTTCAGTTTTTTTTTTATTGATTGTTCAGCAGCATCTTTTTCAAAGATAATTGTCGCAGTTTCAATTGAAGTGATGGATTATCTTTACCAACGTTAGATGCATTGGAAATTTGAAAAATGACCCTGCAACTCTGTTCAAGCAGAAAACATAAGTTGAAGAAGGTGGAGCAGCTATGCTGTTAATAGTGACGAAGCTCATCTTTTTTGCCAGATTTACCACAGGTACATTTGGATATTTTCACTACTTAGCTTGGAATTTTGATGTTAGTTTTATCTGTAGTACCAATGAAAAGAACATATGAAAATTATTTGTCATAAATTGTGAGCCAAACAAGAGATCAAAACGGATGAAACAGGGCAGCCAGAATGGAAAAATAAGTCTACACTAAATGGGGGGAAAAAAAAACTGTAAGGAATTACAATCATCATCATCATCATACAAATGTGTGTATATATAGCGTTTACATCCATACTTAAGGAAGGAAGGGCTTCCCAAAACACAGTCATCAAAGATTTAGAAATAAAACTTTGTTCTCTATAGCTTGTATTTGCCCTGTCTTGGACATTTATGAGGTGGCAGATTGTAGTTCTGTCAGCAGACGTTGGCAGCTTACAAATTAGAGAACGAGCTAATCAGAACAGAAATCTGATAGGAACATCTGGTGAGGAGCTGATACAGTGAACCATGCTGCGGCTTTGCTTTACGCTTTGCTGGCTTTGGAATTGGTAGGTAGAGAATTGGAGTGAAATTTAAAATGTCAATGCCTAGCTCAGGCCTGAACAGGGAGTTCTGAAATCCATAAATCTCAGCACTTTGCAAAGTAATCCTTTACTCATAGCTATTGATCAACAGCTCTGTCCACATCCCATAGATGTATTAAGGCTATTTCCTGCTGTGATGCAATATGTAGCTCTCTGAAAGTTACTTTTCCCACAGAAAATACCATATACCATAGTATGTTTTATCCATTTGTACCACCACATTTTCCTCTATGATATACTCTGTATTATGAATTCACTGCCTTTTTTTTAAATGCAGTTTTATTTACAAAAATAAAAATTGTGTGGGACGTTCTATGTGCCACGTACATGTTGGCAAGTACACAAACACAGTCAGTCACATAACATGTAGCTGCAGCGCTGATGCCTCAACATGTCGTCATATTATTCCAATGCTTTCTGATGCCTTTTAATAACAGAGACCAAGTCCTCATGATTTTGTAGTATGAAACATGCCTTGGTCATATTCATAAAGGACCATACCGGTGTATTTATGTTTGAGCCCAATAAATACAACCAGCATATATGTTGCATTAAATCTTGGAATTGTTTTTCCCTACTTTCCAGACAGTGATTACTTTCAGTTCATTCCAGTACGCTATAAAAAAAAACATTTAGAGACTTGAAACATCCTGAGATAAGTAGTCCCTCACAGCAAACCATATGTTCTTATTTTAGCCAAAGTTGCTTAATCAGTCCAACACGGAGTTGCACGGAAGAAAATGTATGTGTCCACCAGGGAATATAGTCCCAAAGAAGACTGCTTTTACGGAGAAATTAAAAAAGACTGTCCCTTCTATTCTGATGTATGTATTAGCAGCCACATTTTTAAGGTGGGTTTATCAACAGACATTTGATTTTGAAATATGAGGTGATCTGGCAAAATAACAGGAAAACTAAAATATGGCTTTATGTTTTGGAAAATGGTTGTCAGTAACGTAACGTGTGTGTGTGGGTAGTATTTATTGGGCTTAAACATGCAAAATTACTGGTCTGGTCCTTTAAACCCACATTCCCTTATTATCTTTTTTTCCACAGAAGAGGAAATGTCGGGCTCTGTGTAATCCCATTTTCTGAGTTTGGCAGACTGCACTTTAACACCGGCGTTCTTTGATTTAGTGTTGATGTATGTCCTTCCAAAACCATTTCAGGCTCTTCTCTGATGAGTGCCCTTAATCAGCACATTTTGCCACACTGCATGAAATACTCAGCTGTCCTTGTGACTGAAGTTCTCTCTTTTATATAGTTTCAAGCATGTAGTATGTTTGAAATATTATGAACACAGGAAAGAAAGCAATCACTCTGTAAAAGAGTTTTATCTCGGGACATTCCTCGGTTCTTAATTTTCATGTCTGATTTTTTTTTTTTTTTTTTTNTTTTTTTTTTTTTTTTTTTTACCTCTTTTTCTCAGTTAAATATACTCGAGTGGTAGCAGGTACACACCAGATAAGCAGCTTGTAGCAGGTCCACTCCTTTCCTGTATTCTCTCCTAATTGTTATTTGTCTTTGACCCACCTGCTCTCCAGATTACACAGATGCCTAACACAGGATATTGTTCCTTATTATTAAACTGTTATGCAGAATGGCTTTGCCAAGATTACACCTCTCCAAAAGAATCAGCATTAGCTACTAGGGCTGTGCCATGTAGGCCTGGATATCGATTTTGACCTCTCTATTTGATTCGATTTCAATTTTCAAAGCCCCGATTTGATTCGATTCGATTTTGTTAAATTCTGTAAAATTCTGTTAGGGTTATGTCTTCTAAATTTCATTGTTATGTAAAAAAGTGAAGACATTCTTTCAAAGTATATATTGAAAACTTAATGAATGTATTCAAAGAAACAGGTTCAGGCTGACCTTTTGGCTCTGATGCTCTCTATGACATCCTCACTAACGTGTTGTCATGTAGGCTCACGTTCCATGATTCCATGATTTTAAGCATGTTGCTAAATCCTTCGTTGTCCACGATGCTGTGAGACACTTGCTTATAAAAGTAGTAACATACTCCGTTATTTCTTGGCTGGAGGTGAGGCAGATGGCAGCTTGCTGGTCATTGCATTTTCTTCCATCATCTGTCTTCATTCAGGTGTTGGTGATGCAGACTTCATGGCGGTGGCGTGATGCCTCCTCAAGTGGTTCCCCAAGTTTGTTGTGTTACCACAAAATTTTACTTCTGAGTTACATATTTTGCAAATGGTCTTACTTTTGTTGGGTTCGTTTGTGTCCTTTTGCTTTTGAAAGCCACAATGAGTCCATACATCTGCTCTAAACCGTGGAGGTGCCGGTGTTGTGCCAAAACCCGCATCCCTGCCAAGAATTACATCTGCACTTCTGCCAAGACACCAGGTACCTGTTGGTTTTAATAAAAGCTTGGTCTTTTACACTTTCTGTAGTAGAATAGTCGTGCTACGTCACACGAAACTTATGCTACTAGCGTTACTTACGCTACTAGCATTATTTAAAAATCTGACTATTTAAAAGATTGATTTTTTAATTTAATGAATTGATAATTGAATCATTTAAATATGAATCGCAATTAATTGAAAAATTGATTCCCCCCCCCCCCCNCCCCCCCCCCCCCCGATATGATATGCCATATCATCTTGATACAATATGCCATATCATATTGTTCATGTTAGTACTGGTATAAGTTTTTATATGCTCAGATTTGTCATATGATGATATGATGACACAATGCCATATGACAGTATTACACAGTGTTTTTCATATCATGCACAAAACAAGAAGCAAAACAAGCATACCTGGAAGTAGCGTGGTCAGCGCCTGACAGACTACAGTATCAGTCAGAAGTAAGTACAGCCTGTCTGTTAGGAAGAAAATCAGAGTTTTTACTTTCTGTAGGCAATGTCTAAGTTGGATAGCCATTTGGATCTGTTGATCCTTTATTTTAGCACATTTAACAATAACTGAAATTGGGAAAATACTTCAAACAGAACTTGTATTAACTAATATCCTACATAACATAGTTTCACAAGTAAGTACACCCCTAGTTAAAACAAAGCAATATGTGTCAGCGCTGAAACACCTTTACCACACACACTGCCTATTTTAACACCACATCACCTGTCACCTTTTCATGCAATATACACTTAAATAGTGTGGTGCAACATTTGTGCAAAACAAATTTTATAACAGTCTGAACCACATAGTAAAAGTGGCTCCACATGGAGAGAACTGTCTGAGAACTGAGAAGATTTGAAAAAAAAAAAAAAAAAAANAAAAAAAAAAAAAAAAAATCACTGAATTGTCATATGTAACTCAATTGTCATACAAAACTCTGATTTTCTTACTAAGAGACAGGAGTGTACTTACTTCTGACTGATACTGTAGGTCCTAAAAAAAGAGTAGCTAATTCTGTGGTTTGGGAAGTGGTTTACTGGCTAACAGCCAAAGTTGAGAATACAACAAATTTGCTGAAACAGAAACTCCTGGGTGAATGCAAAGAAATTCCCAAGTCGTGTGAGGAGAGCCAAGCAGCTGATTGCTTAAGCACTGCATAACCTGTGAATGATCAGCTCTTAAAGGACCATACCGATGGTCGTGCATGTTTGAGCCGTGTGTGTGTGTGTGTGTGTGTGTGTATGTATATATATATAGTATATACATACATACATATNCGTGTGTGTGTGTGTGTGTGTGTGTGTATGTATATATATATAGTATATACATACATACATATATATATATATATACATATATACACAACCTGCCTACATGTTACATTACAGAATATCCAAAACATAAAACCATATTTTAGTTTTGCTGTTATTTGCCAAATCCCCAAATCTTTCAAAATCAAATTTTCATGAGATACACCCACCACAAAATACGTTTCACCTGCTAACACTTTTTCACGATTATAGAAGGCACAGTCATTTTAATTTCTTGGTAAGAGTCATCTTCTCCTGTGAATATATTTCCTGGCAGAGAAATACATTGTCTTCCATGCAGCTGTTATTGGATCGGTTAAATAAAGTTTAACCAAGTTTGGCAAAAAAAACCTGATAGACATCATGTTCTCCGTGACGGATTACATAACTCAAGCGTGTTTCAAATCTGTACAAGTTGATTTTAAAAATGTACTGGAATGAACTGAAACCAATGGCATTATGGAATGTAGGAAAAACAATTTGAAATTGTACTGCTCAAGTAGTATATTTTGGGAAATGGTTGTCAGTAATGAAACGTGTATGCATTGCGCTCAAACCTGCCCGATCGCTGGTATGATCCTTTAAGGTATCATCAGTAATTTTATATGGAGGTACTATTTATGTTTTATACACTAATGAAGACTAACAGGCCAAGTTTATTTGAGTTGTTTTTTATAACCTAAAATATTACAGGATTTAGTCATTTCTACTTTTACTGAAGGAAAAAACTGTGCCTACTTTTACACATTCATTTTTTCTCATGTTGTTACATCTTGCAGTATTGCATACTTATGCAGTCACCAATACGACAATTCCTTACATTGTTCATATCATCTTGAATATCATTATCACAAAAACACCTTGAGATATTCAGATATTATTTTAAGGCTTTATTGCCCACCACCATTAACAACAATGTAAGCTTTATACATATGTAAATCTGTGCTTTGCAACATGCTCTTTGTGGCTTGATCTAGATTTTGTCAGATTTCTGAAGTATTGGTCATTGTGTGCAACTTTTAACAGTGTGTGTGTGTGTGTGTCTTCTAAATAGCATGCTGATTGCAAGGTGTTAGTTGAACTTCTGTGTGATGCGTGGGCTATCCTGCTTTCGCCAACTGATAGAACCAATCGAGCAATATATTGTTATATTAGTTCTAGTCATATAATTGTTTTGCGCTTAGCTCAAGAAGTGGATTTTGAGACACAGTAATAAAATAGCAGCAAATATTTCTTAATGTTTTGGAAAAATGCTTTGGGCTACCGTTACAGATGTTTTGGCTGTCCTATTGGGCAAATGAATTTATTGATATTAGTTTTTTCCTATTTAGATAAATTACATGGTTACTGTTTAAACTTCTGTAAAATGGTTCTATTTTTGTGAACTGCTACAAGTGTACAAGTGTAATTTTTCTGTTTCTCATTAGCTAATTGTAAATATGGAACTTTTCTTTTTATATCTCATCTGACTTAGGAGAATAAATATGCCATTTGTTTTGATCTATTTACAAGACCTCTTTTTGGAGTGTATTTATCGTCTTAATTAGGCCTGTGTTTTAAAGAGAAGGTCTGATACTTGTCTCTCACTCTTGAGGTTTTCCCATCTGTTTTCCTCCAGCAGCCCAAAAAAGAAACAATGCCGCCAAATTATGGGCAGCAGATATGTTTTTATATTTTCTTATCTCTTTTTTGAGCTGCTGCTTTTGATACCCATTTAACCTTTTTTTTTTTTTCCTTTTTTTCAATGGCTGACCTATGTTACTTTTTCGCACCAACCCTGATAACCCAAGATGTCGTCATGTCTACAAGATGTGGGAATGGGACGTGGGTCAAACACGCCATCACATTAAACGGCTACATTTTCTCACATCCAAAACAATGCCCATATTATTTTGAATGAGAAAGAAGTATGATATGTAAACCATCGTTTGAAAGTGGTAACATTTTGACCTGACAAAGATCCAGCCATGATTTAAAAACACTGTCTCTGAATTTTTAAAACTTTGTTTGCTGCCATTTTCATTGTAAACAGGATGTGATTTGTGAAATAAATGGAGGTGTTTGGCAGAGTAACAGGAAAACTAAAGTATAGTTTTATGTTTTGTAAAATGTTTGTCAGTAACGTAACATGAATGCATGCAGTATCTATTGGGCTTAAACATGTAAAATTACAGGTATGGTCCTTTAAGCTGCAATGATTTCTTTTTCAAGTAGATCAGAAATCCCAGGTCGATTTTAATCACTAACATTGGATTGCGATGTGTGAATTATTCACATGGTCAAAGCCCCACAAAACAAGCCAGTGTTTACATGGAAACTCATCAGCATAAATTAATGACAATAAGCCAATAAAATGTCACCCTTTCAAAGAACAATTAATGCTTAAGTGCTTGCTCTCATTGAACAGTAACTTCCCTGCATTTTCTTTTTACTGAGACCTAAAACATTTTCTCGTCTTTTATTAAATTAAACTCATGCATTAGCGACAATGCCAAGACCTGTAAGTGTGTTGATTAGCTGGTATGTGATATTTCAGCGTACTAATTATAATTAAAGGTGCTGGGCAGTATTTTTGCCAAAGTGTGACTAAGGAAGAAAAGCAGTTGAAGTGCACGATAAAAGCAGAAGTTGGCCTTGTATTTGTTGGTAAAGTTACTTTCCCTCAGAATCTAAGCTATTATAAACTGCTCCCTTATTCCATTATTCATAACGCCTTGCCTAAGTTGCCTAAGTAATGTTTATTGACTGTCTTCCAGGGTGCTGCTTGTCCAAAATGTTTTCCAGCAGTCAGTTCACCACCTATCAGACTGCCTGTTTGCATCTGTTCATCTGACCCGCTGTTTTAGCTGGCTCACGCTGGGATTTTTGTCTCTGAATGCAGGCAGTGGAGTGCTAAGCCAGGCTCTCCTGTGGCGCTTAATAATAGGCTAATGGACAAAGGGTGCTCTGTTTTGGCTCCAAGTGGGATACTTCCTAATGTTTGTAGCGCTGAAGCGTATAAGTTATCATGGTCACGGTGGTCATTGCAGTGGTTCCTATAACTGGCCAGTTACCAGTGGTCTTAATGAGTGGGCAGGCGGTGTATCATTAATCTGAATTAAGTCTCCTCTGTGAACTTAATGTTCAAAATAGGTCTGCATTTTTTGCATATAAACCATCATCCATCAAACATCTGCAGTGTAATTGCTAGCTACCAATATGCCTAACCTAAAGGCGTTACACGCACACTGAGCTGGAAAAAGAAGTGAAAGCAGATGTATTTCTGAATGGTGTGTGGACTTCAGCATGCTAAGGATATATATGGCTTAACATTGGTTGATTTTTTTTTTGGTCACATTAGAACATAATTTCATAGATGTTTCAGAAATCTGACAGCAGCTGGCTTTTTAAAATATCTGGCAGAAAAAATAGTTTGAGGATGAATTTTTTTATAGTTGTTAAATACATTAGTATTATCCTACAAATTATCACTCTTTCTAAAAAGAAATGATTTAATTAGCATGTTAGACGTGATTCAGAGAAAGTGGTGTTACTTGTAAACTGCATATGAGAGTATAAGATTGTGTCACGGTGTTCAAGGGTAGAAATGTTTCTTGAAATGCCTTTGCAAATAGCAGTTTGATCAAAGTTAAAAGAGTTTTCTCAACTCCTCACTGATTTCTTTGTCTTTGGGGCAAAAGTTGCACCATAATTACAAACTTGCACAATGGTTCAAGTTGTTAACATACTTTTTTGTGTTATCATAATTGTATGCCATTGCTTAGTCACAGTGTTGTACAAACTTGGATCTGTGTAAATTTTAGCAATGGGTTGGCTGGATCCAAGCTTTCTGTGGCTTTGCTGTATAAACTCGTACCCGGTGACCCTCGCAGCACGTGACCATGGCCCACTTCAAAAGCAACATGCAGACAGCTTATGTCTGCATACTTGGGAGCCCTGACCCTCCCTCAGGCATCTCTCTTTACACCCCTCGACTTTGCTAAATACCAACCACCCTTTACAATAAAAGAGAGTGGCCCCAGTTGGCCCCAGGCATGCAGACAAACCGATATGCAGCTATATTCCCTCCTATTATTCACTACCCTTCCTGCCATTCAATGCGTCCTACATCCAGAAAAATGTGTCTGCAGCACTGACTTTGTATGGAGGATGCGGGCAGGATTAAGAGCCAGAAAGTCCAGACAGGCTTTCCAAGGGACCGTAACGCTCTACAGGGAGTGACCTGCTCTGGTTGGCTGGCTCGTGATCATGTGCAGGGGGCTTGTGACTTTGCCGTCTGTCCTATCTGTCACAGTGTTAGTACTCGAACCTAATAATCCCACCCATCCCCCCCCTCCTTTCATACATATGGGTTTTAGGCTACAAACAGACCAGTGCTGCTGTGCTGTTCTTCTCAGTAAGAATGCTCTTTTGTCAATGGCAGTAAATGAACAGCAGCAGCGCCTTGTGTATGAAGCCTCTTGTACTATAGTAACAGTCTGAAAGCTTCTCTCTTCATTTACTTTACTGATTCAACTTGTTCAAACAATTGTAGTCCACAATGCAATTGTGGCTAAAAAAAACAAAACAAAACTTCAGTTGGTATCACTTATGAAAGAGCGTATTTGTCTTCTCTGTCCTTGGTTGTTGCTGTTTGTGCAAATTGAGTTCTTCGTGTTGTTTTCTCTTTGTTTCCATTTTTTAAGTACATTTTAACACTTAAATGGGAAGATGTAAAGCTGTATTGAGCTACACAAAGAGTGTATTGGCCAGAAAATATTTTAATGCTGTTTATAGTTTTATGAAAGGTACCAATTCAGTCTTTGCATTAGTCAGAATTAGTCAACGGACACAATTAATGTATTTAATGCATAATATTAATAATACACCTCAATGATGTTACCTGCATATATCATAGTCAACTGACCTAATAAATGAGCTAACCAGCCAATGAGGGACAACATTAATAATCGAGTGCTTGGCCCAAAGTGAATGCATTTTAAGTGTTTTATTCCTTTATTTTACAAAGTGTAAATGTAGGCTAGTTATGTATATGATCTTTATCATTGGCAGAATTTGGAAGAACTGCAGTTTGGTCTGGTATGGAGCCATATTTATGAATAAGGAATTCCTCTTCCACCTAACTTGTTAATTGTAGGAATTAAGTCAGTTCATGGAACTTGTGTAATGAAATGTCCCCAGGAGGACATTTTGCATTCACTCTTTTGAGCACCATCCACTTTTACTACCCAGTGTGGATAAAGGATGTCTTAGTTAATTATTTTAATAGCCATCTTTACAACTCCACATCCTTCAATATTGCAAAAGTGGGAGACTGTGGAGCTCTCTCATCTCTCCTTAACAAAATTGGCTTTCCGTGGCCTTGTTTTGCCTCCGTGACTTTCATGCTTGATTAGGCTTGTAAATCAAGTGTTCCTTCTTGTGAGGAAGAAAGCGTGACCTTGGTCAAAGACAGGAGACCCTTTAAGTCTGAAACGGGTTGGCTGGACATGCTAAGCTGGAGGATATCCTAGCAGTATTTTGCTGCATCCGATGTAGCTGCTCCATCAGCATTTGATTCAGCTTTTTTTTCATGATTCTCCTGTAGCATGTATGTGACTACCCAGTAATGTATTTGCAGTTTTTCCTCAAGGGATAAAATACTTTGGAGTTGAGAGAGCTGTCATTTGTCAGTTGACTTATAGTAAAACTACCCAAGCTGTCAGCCACCTCAGTTCATCTTTGTGTAATTCCAGTTGCATCTCCAAAGGCAGTCAAGCTTTTGATCCGGCAACTGTATTGTTGCTCCAGCACACTTTGAGTTTTGACTCACTCTTGCATTCTTCATGCAAACTTATATTTTATTTCCATACTGTCCACCACACTGGACTTATTAAGAAGGCTTCTCAATGTAAGGGGTGAGTATCAATTTAGTTTTATATCTCAAAATTAAAAACTAGTTGATCAAAACCGTTTTTCTCCACAATCTATTTCCTACCTTCATCTCTTTTTCTGTCTACATCTTTTACAGATGTACGTAGGTAGGTTGGTTGTTGCGATGAATAAATCATAACCACAGCTGCTGTAGTGTGTATAGGAGAAATGGAGTCATCGAAAAAGCAACATTTAAGCCTACAGCTCTATTACTGTATAGTGGTTGAGCCAAGATGATATTGCAGAGATAGTGAAAAGTGTCTAGCAGCTTGCTGCTGAAATTGCCCTCCTTACTTATTGTTTAGGGGATCACATCTATTCTAGGGGTTCAGCAGAAAATAATCACCCAGAGACTCAATGTGTTCTCTTTTGACATCCCGCATTGTGCCTGGAATGACTCATTATTGGGATTAATTTTTTCTGCATTGTGTGACAAAGGAAGTGATAACATATTCTCTGTCAAAACTTCCTTCACAGAAAATCAAAGCTGAGTTGCCAGTATTCACTGCTGGAAGAGTCTGGGACAGATTTTATTGAAGTGATTGTGTTGATTGATAATTTTATTAGGCTGGTCACTGTGCTGCAAAGTAATAGTGTAATTTGAGAGCATAAACATGAATAGGCAATACTGGCTCGTCTGCACTGAATAGCAAATGATTTTTAGAAAGACATCTGCATATCTGTGTCACATTCAGAGAATCGACCAGTGCTTCCCTACAAATTTAAAGCCAATCTGGGAAAGCAAGCAGGTATGAACCAGGCCAGCTTGAGATATTGGCAGAACAAAAAGAGTTGGCAGGAGGAAATGAAGAGAGTATGAAAATAGTGGAAGAAAAAAAGTTGAAATTTCAGAAGCCACACATTTTCTTCAGTGTCTTTGGTGCCAGTGTTAATTAATTCACTGAGAGCAGGAGTTAGAAGGGGAAGGAGTTATCTGTAATTTGCATCCACAGGTTTTGGTATTAACAGATGCATATTTGGCTAAGCTGCAGAGTTGCATGGTTATTTGCATATAGAAAGATGTTTGGTGAATTTTTGTGAACAGCTGTGGATGTTCCACTGATTTAAATCCACTGAAGGCTTTGGTTTTGTGTTATTGATGTAGTGCCACAATGAGGATAGTTGGCATCTACCTGTAGTTAGTTATGGTTTGCTATGGCAGTAGTGTGATGGAAAGGGTCTTTGCATCTTGGAGCTTGAGGCGGGGCTACACATCGGGGCGAAGTAACACATGTACTTCAGCTCTAAGATATAACCCCGCCTCAGTGCACAGTCAGTGAGGATGCTCATGGGCAGTTTTCCACTTTATTCCACCCTTATGTGGCCAAGATTTAAAACTCTGCAAAGAGTATTTGATGCGATGTGCAAACTTGATATTTTCCTGCATGAGAAAGCGCTCTTGCCAAGAAAATCAGTGGATAAAAACAGATCTGTCTGGCCTCTATCGGCTGTATTTACATCATTACGGGTTCATTATTGTGTTCAGCTTACAACATGATCTGGTGACTGTTTGCTCTGAAACAGAGCTTTCGCTGTCACTGACTCTGTCTCTTATCTTTTGATGCATCTGTATTCTGTGCAAACATGAGATTTTTTCCTTTAGTGTTATTCTGTTTGAATATCATATTTGCCACATTGTTCCATTTCATAGAATTGTTAATTTAATACTTTGAATAATGTATGTGATCTGTTGCATTTATATTAATCACAGTTAATATAGCTAATTGTTGCATTAGTCTAATTACTAGTTTTTGACACTGACATTACAGAGCAGGTTTATCTCGTTTTATGTAATTATCTGCTATCTGTGAAACACATCCCTCAATTATTTCTGTTTGTCAGTAATAATCTATTAGTGATAGTTTTACAGTCACTTTCTTGTGCTTAGTTATCCACCTACATACAAGTGAGAACGACATTTTTGTGTTGTTTCACATAGCTGCTTCTCTGCAAATGCGCCCCTGTTCAGACAGACAGGCCAGTGGAGAAATTGGAATGGCATGTGCCAGAGCATGGATTTGACTATATATATATGAAATGGGGAAATGGCATGAGTACTATGAATCAGCTTTCCTCTCACAGGTTATAAGCTACTTGTTACACTACAATTATCAGCAGTATTTGAGATTTGGAAATTGTCAGTCTTAGGATATCCTGTCTTTAATGAACTTAAAGTTTCAAACCATCAATAAAGAAGCAGCATGATGGCATAGCATGCACCTTGCACATCAAAAGATGCCTTGAACCGAGAAATAAATATTATTCATTTTTTTTTATAGCAAAAATAAAAACCTTTAATTTTATAGCTAACACATAGAAGATTGAAAAACTCACCAGTGCACATGCTGGCCTTCCTACAGTACAAACACTACTACATCAGTTTCTTTTTTTTTTTTTAATGGTATGTCCTGTACAACTAGAAAGTATTGTAGCACAACTGGGTTATCCAGCTTGTAGCATAAAAACTATTCTGGTGTGCAGTGGCTTCAGCTAGTGCAGGCATTGAATTGGGAAAAGTAATGACACACCAAATGAAAAAGGACGTTTTATTATTTTGGTTGTTGTTGCAGTGGAGTGGCCTTGTTTAAACCTTTGTTTATTAAACCCTGGCAGCAGGGTAGAGACTCGGGTGAATGCTGTAGGTTGTGGCTAGTAGAAGGGGTCACTTCTGGGTGAGAGTTCAGCCTGTGTTCTAACAGGTTCACAGAAAAGCATTGCTTCAGGCTAACAATTAGCGCACAGGTTTTTCTTTTCCTCAATCATCATGTTATCTGATATCAGTGGTCTTTGGTGACAGATAATCTGAAATGAACCTAAGGGAATATCTACAGCCGGTCATGTTAATTTGTTTTTGCATAGGCGTTTAATGACTCTTTGCTTTTTCGTTTGTTAGTTGTTGTTGTTTTTTTTTTTTTTTNTTTTTTTTTTTTTTTTTGTTTGTTTGTTTTTTTTTACATCAGCCTGCTCATTATGAATATTGCTGAAGTCTATAAGTCCTGGGAATGCTGACTGTAGAAAGTAGGGTAAATTTACTGTCTCCTGAGCTCCGTATATGAAGAAGTGCAGCTGAATAAATAGGCTTTGCTGTACCATCAAGGCACAGGCATGTCTCCTCTTCTCTCCTTCGCTCTACCACTCCCCGTACCCTTGACTGAGTAGCACATTTTCCATTCAGCTCAGCTCTGACACAGTGCTGTCAGCAATGACGAATTTGATGGACCGTGGCTATCTCAATGTAATATCTCAAACCCACTTCCTCCATCTGGTGTGCAAGGGACTAAATAATGGTACAAGTAAAGGGAGTGCCTTCTTTGTGTGGGTTGATATAATGGAATGATAGATCTAGATGGGTAGCTATGGATAATAAACTAACAAACACATTTGTCACTTGGCAAAACTCAAGCTGTGTTTTGTAACTTTAAAAAACACTTTTGATTTGTTTAATGGGGCGTTTGGAATCATTTGTTGGTTTCACATCATTATCTACTATCATGCAGGCATGTTGTGGACCAGAAAGGGTGATAGTGTGGAGAAAAATGTTCAACTCAGCCCCTTGCTAAGAAAATCATGATCAAAACTCTCATTGTTTTTTCCATGCTGATGCTTTGTGTCTTGTGTCTCAGTTTGCTTGGGATTTAGAAGGCCAGTGGTGACACACAAGTATTGTGGTAGAATTATACAAAGTTAGCTGAAACCTGGGGATGTGAGACAGCTTTTTGTTACGTCTTTTCAACCACTTTTTCTGGGATGCTGTTTGTACCTTGTGCCCAAAGTCTTAACGCTCCCACAACATACACTAAACCAAAATATAATATAACTTTTCAAAGTTTCTGGAGACAAATTGGTGTTTGCTATTCGAAAAATAAAAGGAAACGAGATGGCTGTTGAGCAAGCACAAGCACCAAGTATTGGGTAATTCTATTGATGGATACAGTATCATGAAGACCATTCAACAATATCTAATTGAAGTGGGATAAAAACAGCAACACAACGGCATCTTGCCTGAGCGGTTAGCACTGTTGTGTCAGCGCAAGGTCAGTGAAGGTGTATGATTAATGTAGTGATTCATTCATTAGCCATTTTCTTCTTCGGGTTTAAAAAAGTTACTTTTGAATTCAAGACTGGTATTGTTTATTTGCATGTCTAGGGTGCACTTTACCTGTTTTCAAACTTCATTTTGCAGAAACCTCAATTAGCATTTTCTGTTTTTCATGTATGGTATCAGATGTATGTATGGTGTCAGATACTGCATATGATTAGTTTATGGTCCTGTGTTGATTTTGCTTTCCAGCAACACCAGCTGCCTTTTTTTTTTTTTATTAATAATAATTCAGTGTGCTCACTAGAGGTAATCCAACATATTCACACAGGCGAATGAGGCAAAGCACTAGAGCATATTTTCAAAGAACAAGAGATATTTCCTTGAGACTTGGAAAATGAATTCATCACTTTTATTTTTAATCTTTGGATTTGTAATAGCAGTGCAGTTTGCACTATTTGCAATAGTTTTATGAATGATTTTGAGAAAATATGTAATTGTTATTTTCATGACAAAGTGGATGTTGTTCAAAGATTGATAGAGGTTTGTAATTCACTCACCGCCTTAATGAGTTATTCACTTGTTTCAAATATAAATGATTGTTGTTTTTACTAAAATATGTGTACATGAATTGTGAATGACGCATGTGTTTTGTTTTGTAGGAAAATATAGCCAACGTATGCTGCTCTTTGTTAACCACTATGATGTCTGGTTGGTTAGCAGCACCTGTTTATCAGTATGGATCTGGAAGTCCCCACAGGTCTTAGTCGGTCATTCTTAATCATTTTTGTTTGAGGTTTCTCTCATTTGGACCTGGAGGCTTCCTTTCCATACTCGACACAGATGTTCCTGTACACTGTTCCACCACTTGGTTATGCCGCTTGGTGTATACTGTTCCTGCTTGCATCTTACACCCTGCTGTTATGTGCTGGACTGTCTCAGGGGGTCTTTGCTCATCCTGCACCTTGGATCCTGTCTGTTATGGTAGACCCTTGTCTCTGTTGATATTCTGCTTGAGACCCTGTTCTTGTGCTGCCATGATTAGAGCCTCTGCTGTACTTCAGACCAGCCTTTTCCAGCACTGGCATGATTTCTCAGTGTCAGCCTTTTGTTCTATCTGTCAGTGGCACATTCCATGGAGGGGCTTGTCTTTCCAAGAGTCTCCTCATCCTCTTCCTCATCACCCTCTGTCTTCTGCTGTCTGAGTATTCACTTGGCAGTTCATCTCTGGAGGCCATCTTCCTGATGTTGTGCTGCTGTTTCCTCTTCACTCTTGTGGGATGGCATGTGGATGGATTTTTTTTTTTTTTTTTTNTTTTTTTTTTTTTTTTTTTAGCTCTCTTTTTAAGGAGTGGCATGTTATTGTCTTCAGCATGTTGTGTTCCCACACCCACTGATGACAGTCATGCAGCATAACTCAGTTATTATACTTCTCCATTCTATTACAAAATAAATCGACATGATGCAACAAGCTACCCTTCTTTGAGAAGTTACCACAGTAATCCTTAGAAATTGTTTCATTAGTAAACAGCATAAAGACAAGAACTGCCATGTTCATGACTTTTGAAGTAGGTCACTGGATTCATTCAGAATGCTGTGGATCCAGCTCAGTTTCTCTCAGCTCAGTGAACAGGTGAGACGTATGTGTGGGAGATGCTTCCAATACAAGATACAGTATTGGACAGCTGAATTGTGACTGCCATTGGTTGTGCTGGAATGACTAAAAACAGTAATTATTTTAAGAAAGATACAGCCCTGCTCTCAAATTATTAAATTCTAAACGTAGGACATTAGCTGACACTATCATATCTTGCGGTGCAACGAGTAAAGAAAAGTAAGGATACATTTTAGATCCCCCAAATTAAAAACAACCAATAGGTAACCATAGGTTAGAACAATAGTGGCCCTAATAAATTCCTATATAAAGACAGAAAGAGAAGACTCATGTTAGGGAAAGAAATGGCTGAGGAGCTTAGGAGAGGTTCCATGAGTTTTTCCGAAAGTGAATCCAATGAAGTAAGAAGACAGAAGATGGGGAGGACTCTAATGGTTTGACTGGAGAATTTGTTTGGAAAAGCCAGTCAAACATGTATGTTGGTAACTCTGCAGGAAAGAGGAAAGATTGCGCATACAAAGTCAGATGAGAAAGCCACATTTTTGCCTTTATTTCATATCAAGGAGGCTTTTGCCCCTTCCTCTATTGCTAGACATGTTCAACCTTGTCGCTGGATATCCTCCAGAACCTTGGCATTTCTAATAAATTCTTTATCTAGGTGAGCTCAGGTGAATTACTCAGTGGATTCCACAGTGATTATCTCAACTTTGATTAAGGCTGAGCAATACAACCTAAAATTTATATCATTCAATATTTTGAATTTTAGACAACTATGTAAATGTGTGTGTGTGTGTGTGTGTGTGTGTGTATATATACATGTATATGTATATATATGTATATGTGTGTGTGTATGTATATATATATATACGTGTGTGTATGTATGTATGTATGTATATATATATATATATATACACACACACACACACACATATAAGGCATATATATATGATATGTAGTCCATCACAGAGAACATGTCTATTAGTCAAAGTAAATTTGCGATCCAACATGGAGCTGCACGGAAGACAATGTATGTCTCTGCCAGGGAATATAGCTCCAGGAGAAGACAGCTTTTACTGAGAAGTTAAAATGGCCGTGCCTTTTACAAATTGTGCTTAAGTGTTATAGGTGGAACATTGAATTGTAAGGTGGGTGTGTCACCTGAACATTTGATTTTGAAAGATTAGGAGATTTGAAAAAATAACAGGAAAACTGAAATACGGTTTTATGTTTTGGAAATTGGTTGTCGGTAACGTAACATATATGCAGGTTATAATATGTTGAGTTCAAATGTGTATGATCGCTGGTATGGTCCTTTAAGTGTTGCACCAAGAAGAAGTGTGCATTATGTCTTTAAACCTTTTTCAAAAGGAACTTGCTATTTCCATAATTACAGCTACACAGACCACTTGGGATCTTTTGATAACTATTTATGATCGCCATTTCATTAGAATCTCTGACCTCAATACTGAGTGAAACAGTTCCGTGCAGAAACCAAGGCAAAAATCAGTTTGCATGTCTCACTTCATAGGGAATCAGTATCTCTGTCCTCATCCTCACACAATTTTTACCCTAAGCAGTGAACAGCCCAGAAACAGCAACAGAATTTTGAATCACTAGCATATCTGTTTCATTTTCAACACAGACACGTAGCTCACTTATTGCTGCCAAAGTGGACTGTATTTGTGGAGCTATGTGGCTGCGAGACAACTAAGAGGAGATGCTTAGTGAATATGGCTGTCAGAGAGTGTCCCTGTTATGAATCACCTGATACATTTTGATGTCCTACTTTCTCTTTTTTCTGTTTTTTTCTCTGTATGTGTCTTTCTTGTCAAAAGTCTTGACATTTTAAAACCAAGACTGATTGAGGAACAATGGTATATGCATATGCAGGGTTCAGAGACAAAAATAACCTTTCCCCTTCATCTTGTGGAACCCTTTGTCCCCCCCCCCCCNCCCCCCCCCCCCAGTCTTTATTTTTTCATTCCATCATATCTGTTGGAGATTGAGTGATATATACCATCAAAAGCCCTTTTGAAGCTTCCTACTATTTTAGAATCCTTTTGATTTCAGTGAGCTGCTTAATATTCCCAACTAGTCGGTGGCCTTTTCAGAGAACTAACAAGGTTCTGAAGATGCAAGTTTTGTCTTCATGCAGAAGGCAACTGGGGCACAGCCCTCTTCGTACTCAGAGCTCACATCAAGGCATCTGTGTTACTAACAAGCTCTGAGCTCTTCATCCTGTGCCTGCTAGGAAGTTTTCATGTTTCTATCTTTCTGTCCTTGGTCTACAAGAGCCGCCATCATTTCTCCTTACAAAAACAAGACATGCAGTAAGTTTTCCTGGAGTCAAGTCTCGCAGCTCAGGCAAGTACTGGTGGTTGATGAAATTTCTTGTGAACACCACCATGGAAGTTTTAAGTTTGCAGTCTCAGCTTCCACGTGCTTTTATCTCCAGGTTTTGCATACGAGGATGGAAGCAGAGTTTACAACAGAAAGCACAACAGAGTCCTGACAGGCACCAAGGGTATTTACTCAGTTCTGAAAAACTTGGTTGCATCTCTTATTTACTTTTATCTTGGCTTCCTCTTGCACATTTGCCTTTACTCCCACTCCAAGTCTTATACCGTCATCCTGTTTCTTCATCCTGTTTCTTAGAGTTGGAGTGCAAAGTAGGAGAGGCTCTGAGATAATCTTCAGTTTTCAGGTTCCTCTTCTTTATACTGTATTTGCACACAGGCTCTCCCAGCCTCCCCAGAGTCTACCTGTTTTTGTGACTTTAGCCTGCAACTGTGTCACTCCTTACACTGATATTAGCATGGTCTAATGGTTGAATGTAAAATACAAAAATAAAAAGCCGGAGACTTGTGATGCCACAGAAACGGCTTCTGAATGGAAAAACGAGCGCATACACAGTCGATGAGCAGCTGCATCCAATCTTGGTGTGATTCATGGTGGAGACACTGCAGCAGACCAAGATTTTTTTTTCACAAGCACAAAAAAGGAAAAGATGGAGCCCTAACATATATGCAAAGCACTGATGAAAACCAGAAAAATTTACTGTGTGTTTTCCTGAGCATTTGTGACAACCACAGCACATCTCCCAGCATGTGATGTGGGCCCACTGAAACCCTCTTTGTTCACTAAATCCACTGTGAAAATTGCCCCAATGTTTTGGGAGTTGGGAGAAGTTGGCATGGGACGTGCTTTGGGAGTACATGCTTAGCATGGGTGACTATTTTAGGCCCTGGGGTTTGTGGCCTTTTAAATGTATAGTCATTGATTATAAAGGAAATAAATTAATAAATTATATTAGCAAAGGAATCACATGGGCAGTGATTAGTTTCATAGTAATGAACCTTGGTGGGGGTTTTGTTGTTTTTTTAAGGTGAATTGAAGATCTTTCTCTTGATAATGTCTTGATGTTTGACACTTGCATGTCTTTCATTTAAATAAGCTAGCATTAAGGCAGTGTAGTCCATAAAGATACACGTTTGGCCTTCTCATTATTATACAGAACAACTTTGACAAGTCGGAATGAAAACTTCTGTTTCTTTTTCAACTATGCATTTTTTTATTTAAACTGACTTGGTCTGAAATATGAATAATACAAATTAGCCCTGAAAAGAGACTATTTTCTCTTATCTAATGCCAGATGAAATGCTGTATTTCTGTGAATTCTCTGTATGTAGCTCAGTGTTTCCATCTCGTCCCTACGCCATTCAGTCTGTTTTATGTACATACACCTATGACACTCATCAGCTTTGACATGGCGTACACATGTGCCATCAAAGCCAAGGAGAGTGAGCTGGACAAGGAGAGCATGCTGTTTCATTCATGTTGTTGCACTGCTATAGCTAAGTAGCACTCAAAGCAGTGGCGCAGTATCTGTAATGAGCACAACTGTCATGCATTCATCTCAAAGCCTGATTGTAATTTTCCCCAGTATTTCCAATATGTTCATTTCCCAATGCAAATGACAGCAACAGAAGTTAAGGCGGCATCTTGTGCATTGATGCAGTTAGGTATTCATACACATCCAGCACCCCAGAGTTTTCAGCAAATGTGACAGGCATCCATCAGAGGACGTGAAACTGCCTGAATGATCATCGTTATTATCATAGCTGATTTATTACTCTATCTATTACAGGATTCATGTTCTTAATTATCAAACTATATATACATGGAGCCAGTAAAAAGAAATTTGTCCCTCAAGGATAAAGCACAAAGTGACAAATGTACTGTAATGTGAGTACATTCTAGAAGATAATGGTGTCCTCTGTAAGACATTAGACAGATGACTGTATGTAGGAATTTTGGAGGGATGGGGTCTGTTGATCTGGTTAGTTCAGTTCACGTCTGAGTAACCAAGGGGAAAAGCTTTTACACAGTCTGGCCTTAGTGGCACTGGTGGTGAAAGAGTCCATGAGAAGGGTAGGAGGGGGTCCCTTAAAATGCTTATGATTTTTCACATGGACTGTTGATAAATACTCTCCGTGGAGAGGAGAGAGACCCCAATGATGTTCTCAGCTGTCTTTATTATCCATGGTGGGGTATTGTGGTCTGCGCCATTGGAATTCCTGTACCAGACAGTGATGCAGCTGCTGAGATTACATTTGGATTGCAGATTGGGCTTTAAAGGATCATTCTGGCAATTTTGCATGTTTAAGCCTTACACATACAACCTGCATGTTACAGCTGCTGACAACCAATTTCCAAAACATAAAACCGTATTTTAGTTTTTTTCCTTACTTTTCCAAATCTCCTAAATCCCCCTTTCCAAATAAAGTGTTCAGGTGATACCCATCTTAAAATTCAGTGTTTGACTTTACACTTGTGCATGATTTCAGAAAGCACGGTTGTTTGGCAGAGACATACGTTGTCTTCTGTGCAGCTCCTTGTTGGACCAATTACATAAACTTATTTTGACCAAAAAAAACTCCAAACATAATAAGACTTGTTGGTCGCTGCAATGGATTACTTAAATCAAGTGCGTTTCAAGTCACTACAAGTTGATTTTAATAGTATTCTGCAAAGAACTGAAACTAATGGCAGTCTGGAAGGTAGGGGGAAAAAATTCTAAAATGTACCGCTGGTACATTTTACATGGAAAAGGTTTGTCAGTAACATAACATGTGTGGGTTGTATTGGGCTCAAACGTGCTGTCATCTTTTATTAAACTCTTAAGTACTGTCCAATTCTCCTTGAGCAACTACATGCACAGATGCAGTCAGAGCATTCGTTGCTACTAATCTCCAACCATTGTAGACATGAGAACAGTGTCATTCTCTTTTGGTCTACTTAAAAATGTTAAACTGCACTGAATATTACGAATGTGTAGTATATTAGAGTCATTTCTATTTTTTCTGAAACAAACTGTTTAGTATAAGCTGCACTGTCAAACCTGCAAGTGTGTGTATCCTTACATTCCCTGTTTGCATCCGTGTGTGAGGCAAAGAGTGAGGCAAAAGTTGATTAAATCTGCGATAAGCAGTGATCACTTTTAATCAGTTCAGACTTGCAAGCAGACATCTCATTTGATTTTGCCTTTCACTTTGCAGGCTCAGAATTCTTGGCCAGTGCTTTGGGTATCAGATGGCCAATGATGTCATGGCACCATGGTTTCATCAGTGGCGTGATCATTCAGTGTTTGGCCAGCCATTGCTCCCCCAGAGAGCATGAATGTGTTATGAATGCCCAACAGATGGGTCTCCAACTCTCTTTTCACCACATCCTGACTACAAATCCTGATAGATGACTTCTTGTGTCGGGATGGCAGCAAATGAGGAGCCACTGGAATAATTAATGACTGGATATCATTCTCGGTCAAGCCATTTTAAAAGTCATATCCTCTACCTAATGTTCAAAATGTATTCACAGGAGTGAGCCATAATGTTGATGTTCATGATTCATATATGAGGTCTCCACCCCTTGCTTAAGAAAGGTCGATTGAAAGTGACAGTATGTAAAAGTTATGAAAATGGTGTCAATGCGGTGCTAAGCCCAGAGAGCTGCATGTTAAGCCTGCTTGAAGAGGAGCTGCTGGCCTTTCGCTCTCCTTTCTCTTAATTACACTTCCAGATTACTTCTATAAGTCTTTGCCCTGGTTCAGCTTGTCCCTGTGTCCTTGTGCCCTGTAGGTTCAGTACGCTCATAATTCAAGCAATTTGGGAAATGAAAGTTTTAGCAAGAAAATGGCTATATGCAATATTGCAGTTACTTGTTATCTTTTAGGTAATATATTTTTGGGAAGTCAGGAATACTGCTTCTTAGTAGTAGTATGTCCCTATTCCAACCTCACCTTTACTGATGTACCTGGAGTCTTTATCAGTTGCTTTCACCTAACCAGTGTTTGATGTCAGATTACAAATAGTTTAAGAAAAAAAAATGATGATTAGTTAACAAAAAAAAAACTTAGTTGAATAAGTACACATTGACTGTATCTGCAGCATCTGATTTTAGCTTCTGTCTGTTTTGGTCATGATTGTTAAATGAAAGAAAACAGATTTTGTGCTTTGTCATGAGCAACTTTTAATTTGTTGAACTGAACCTGTCCCAAGCTTTGGATGTCTATGTGATGATTCAGTTGAGATATCCAGAATGAGTTACTGCTTGGAGAATGGCTGACAACAATGATGCTAAATAAGCTTTACAGCAAATGTACTTCTTCAGGCTATCATTTACTCTCATTTTCTCCATCTCACAAACTCTGCAGTACAAAAAAGCATCAGTGGGCCTATACAGTAGCCAGAGAATATTGATTAAGACTGCTGACATTTCTGCTCTCCTTTCATTTCCACCATTATGGACTGTGGCTGAGTACAACATGTGGATAATAAGTTTGCTTTTGTTGTCCTCTTTCATTTAATGGGTTATAAACACAAACACTATGTACACGTACACTAATGAACAGGGTGTACAAAGGTAAATACACCCCTTTTCAAAATTTCATCCTGCTGAGATTCATATTCAAGTTGTAGTTACAGATGCTGATGATAGAATAATCTAATAACAGATCTCAATTTACTCATTTGGATCAGGCCTAATTAGGCTGCGTTATTTTAAGATGTTCATGTTCTTTGTCCACTTCACTCTGTCTTACTCTCTTTCTGTGTGCTCTTCAAGCACTGCAAAGCTGCAGTCACTCATGGAAAGACCAAAGAGGGCCTGCAGGTATTATTTCTGCAATATTGAATTTGAGTGCTTTGTCAATGAGCACATTTCATAAAAAGATCGATATGCTGTCTTTGATGTGGTGATCTAGCACCGTCTGTAGTTTAATAGTTTCTTTCAACAGGAGCTGTTAGGAATTATACATTGGCGAGATTAATTGCTGAATAAAGTATCCATGTCACACTCTTCATAGTTGCTGTGATAAATTGGTTGTACATTAATGACCCTGCTGTCGTAAAACCTATAAACTCATCACGGATGCAATTACAAATATGTTTTTGTTTCTTCATTTTAATTTATTGAGCATTCAGTGTCAAATACAGTGGAATATTGATGTAAGGTTCTAATTTAGGCACGGTGCAAAGGGCTAACTGTTCTTTTTGTTTCTGTTGGAAAGTCGGCATTGAAAAGCTACTTAGCGTGCAGAGCCGATGAATCACAATTTACCTCAGGAAACATTTAGCCTTTCAAAGGATTTCATGTTCAAAAATATAGAGCCTGCTTAAACCAAGATGCTTGGAGTTTTGGTAAATTAATTTTTCCTCATCAACATTTCAATCAGCAATTGTGAAAACTGCTTTAAACCTTCCAAAACAATTAAATATTAAACTCAACTGAACTGAATCTGTGATTGACGAGCAACAAGAAACTCGAGTGTGTTTCTAAACCCTTTCACCCAGTGCACACCGTGTCAATCACAGTGTTTTGGCATTAGCAGAGCTTTTAAAATGCTTTTTTTTTTTATAACAATCCAAGTGAAGACATCAAATGAAAGTTAAAAAGACAAAAAAATGATCACAGATACACACATTGTCAGAAATGAAAAAAGAACATCCAAAATCTTCAGTAGGATAAACAAAAAGCCAGGAGCATGAGGGCAGAAAGGAGCAAGCAATAATCATATCCACATGTAAATAACACCCACAGACATTTGTATCTACAGTAAATTATATACATTCATTCACACTTGTACAAACACACACACAGAAACATGCAATATCTGTATGTATATGCTGTTTGTCATGCACATGTACAGAATTTTGCATTCATATGCATGTTTCTGTATCTACTATATGTGCATAATTACAGTTCAGTGGAGCTCTGCTTTCTCCTGTTTCATGTAGGTGGTGAAGAAACTGAAAATATAAATTTCCAGAAGAACAAGACTTAGGGAGGATGTTGACAGGATGAGCAACCAGATAGCCATTTCTTTGTGATTGGTTTCAAGGTCAGTATCAATATTATTACGTTCCTTACTGTCAAGACATATTCACATAAAATCTGACTCACAGAGGACTTCAAGTCTTATAACACATAAACGTCAGTAAGCACATGTAGAAGAGAGGTTGCTCTTTAGATTTCATTTACGTTAGATTGTTGATGTACAGTCCCTGCCTGCTTGTAATCTTAGACACTGGTTTTGGTTTATGAATTAAATGACAATCTGCATCTGAATAACCTTGCCTGCATGGATTTAGCCCATCATAGTTCAATGAAATGTACACAACTTCAGTATGTCATTTTTTGCATTCTCTCTTCATATCTATGATGATCAGTGGTGAGTCTTGATTGTAAGATTAAATGATTTATGTGGTGCCGTTACAGCTCCTCCTGAAGTCATGGTCATGCATTTATCCTCTCTTCATAATCATCTTTAATTATGAAAGAGCAGTTGTGCTCTTTGATCAAACTTTGGATTCATCAGCCTTGCATAACATTAATAATTGTGGTCTGCATGAAGAAACTGCAGCAACTGACCCTTGACTCTTACTTATTTTTCATGGTTTTGTCCTGTAATGTTTAATTGTTTTCATATCTTTGTCATTTGTCTGTTTCCCTGCCTACAGCTCCTATTGCACACTCAGCCGTTCGAGGAGAGGGAATCTCTCTTTGAATTGCCTCTCCCATGGTTTCTTCCATTTTCTTCCTTATAATAAGGTTTTTTTTTGGGGGGGGGAGTTTTTCTGCGTCTTCCTAGAGAGCTTGGGACTGGGTTGGGAACCATTAATGCGTGGGCCTGTAAAGCCTTTGAACCGTTGTGTGTGATAATGGGCTATACAAATAAACTTGACTTGATTTACACACAAAAAAAGCATGCACTTCTATTATAATCTCTGGATAATGACTTGCCTTTTCTTACCATGCCTGATATTTTATGCAGTTAAATTACATGGTCAGTGTGATAAATCATTTGGATATTTTGGCACTTTCTAATGGGTATGTAAGTTAAGTTTTAGGAGGAAAAAGTACTGCTACTGTGACAGCTTTGCGTAGTTAAACCTTGTGTCCAAGAACTTGACAGCCGTGCACCTGATAAGCCTTCAAGCTGGACTTCCAGGTTTATATTTAATCTTGTCACCAGTATTGTAGTAAAACACCTTCACCAACGCAGCCTCTTTTTCTAATCTATAAGCCTAATTATCTAGTTGTGGTCTTGGATAGCTATATTTATGAGATGGAATATATTTTTGCATTGGTGTTTCATTAGTGTTTCATTACACCAAGAACTGTAGTGCACAGGGGAAGAGAGAGCTGCAAAGAGTTCCAAATATACAAAGAATAGCATAATCAAAAATAACTTGCAAGAATCTCATCCTAAAATCACTGTCTTGGTCTTACGTCCAACACGAAAAACACATTTTAGAGTGAGCGAGTCCAGCACAAGCAGTCAAAAGCTACAATCCCCCAGCTAATGCAGCCTGTAAAATTCACAACTAAAAATTAAAAATAGGAAAGGAGCTACTAATAGGCGCTGCTTGGCAGTCCTAAAGATAAGCAGTATGTGTCTTCTTCTTCTTCTTCTTCTTTTCCTTTCGGCTTTCCCTTCAGGGGTCACCACAGCAAATCATCT